>ONZH01007101.1:0-78393 GCA_900303285.1 Rhinella marina | reverse complement strand
ATAACCGCTCCGACAAAATGCTGGCGACAGGGCAGGCCAGCACCTCCAAGGCGTAGAGCGCCAGTTCGTGCCACGTGTCCAGCTTAGACACCCAATAATTATAAGGCATTATAAGGGATGGCTGAGGATGTTGACATTGTCAGCTAGGTACTCCTTTACCATTTTACAAAATTTTTCCCTCCTAGTTGTGACACTAGGCCGCTTATCAGAACCTTTTCCACATGCAGCGCTGTCCGTCTTTATTGTGAGCAGGTAGAGTTCCAGCGCGTGCTCAGGTCACACAACAGGCAGTGAGCTGGCAAGTGTAAGCGCTGCTGCAGCATTGCTATACTGGCAGAAGCTGTAGGTGACTTTTGGAAGTGGGCACTTTCACCAGCAGCTCAGGCAAATTGGTGTAGGTTTTGAGAAAACGCTGAACCACAAGTTGAATCAGTTGTTTGGCCTGAGGGAGACTCCTGTTCGTCCATCCTGTTGGAGGAACAGGTAGACTCATTCCTGTCATTAGTTCCAGGCTCCTATAGGGTCGGTTTGGTTTAGGTTCCTGTGTATGAACTCGCCTACATTTGAGGCCTGTTCATACTGGTAGTCAGTCAGGATTAGAATCAGGGTTTCTTTTAGGAGATGTCCATCTTCCTTCCTTAGTTTCCCAGCCTAATCTTCTTTCTCTCCTACGCTCTGTGTGGTTTTCCCCCCACACCTGAGCGTGACAGTATGTGTGTGAGCTTGCGGAGCTCCAAAACCACCACCAAGTTGCGGCCGTTATCACACACAACCACGCCCGGTTGTAGGTTGAGTGGCGAGAGCCACAGCTCAGCCTGGTCGCTTATACCCTGCCACAGCACTGTGGCGGTGTGTTGTTTGTCACCTAAGCAAATAAGTTTCAGCACAGCCTGTTGCCGCTTCCCCACCGCTGTGCTAAACTGCTTCCAGCTACTGAATGATGGCTGACTGGTGCTGCAAGATGAGAATTCCTAGATGGAAGTGGTGAAGGAGAAGCAGGGGTTGCAGCCACTAATGTAGGTGGTGGCTGAAATCCTGATGGAAGTAGGGCCCGCAATCCTTTGTGTCAGTAGCACCTGTGCCATCCCAGAGTACAACTCGCTCCTAGCCTCCACAGCGTTCACCCAGTGTGCCGTCAGGGAAATGTAGCATCCCTGGCCAGAAGCACTTGTCCATGTGTCAGTCGTTAAGTGGACCTTCCCAGTAACTGCATTGGTCAGGGCACGGGTTATGTTACGGGACACATGCTGGTGTAAGGCGGTGAGAGCACACTGGCTATAATAGTGGCGGCTAGGTACTGAGTAACGAGGGACAGCCGCCGCCATCAGACTGCGAAAAGCCTCAGTGTCCACAAGCAACATTTTCAGTGCCAGCAATTTGTGAAGGTGTGCATTTAGTGCTATGGCCTGTGGGTGGGTGGCTGGGTATTTGTGCTTTCGTTCAAAGGCCTGGGGTATGGACATCTGTACGCTGCGCTGGGACACAGAAGTGGATGTGCTCGCTGATGGTGCTTGCGAAGGTCCAGGTGCAGGGCGGGAGGCATCTGGGTCTGCGTCTTGGCTAGCGCGTAACACAGGGAAGAGGAGGCAGTGGTGTGACCCGCAGACACCGATTGTGGATCCAGGCGTTTGGCCCACCTATTAGGGTGCTTTCCTGCCATGAATATCATGCTGGTGGTGGTCAGGTTGCTAGTGTTCATGCCCCTGCTCATTTTGGTATGGCACAGGTTGCAAATGACAATTCTTTTATCGTCCACACTTGTTGGTGTTGCCTGCTTTCTCCCTTTTGCCACCCCACAGCCTCTTCCAGCCTGTTGCGGTGCTGCGGATCCCTCCCCCTCTGTACTGCTGTCCTCGGTCAGCTTGCTTCCTTCCCATGTTGGGCCAGTGATTTCATCGTCTACCACCTCCTCTTCCACTTCTTCACTGTGGTCCTCCTCCTGACAAGTTGACCTTCAGTGCTGCTGACACTCAAAAACATTTGGGGTGAGGGTCTGCTGCTGATCTGACCGTCTAAAACATTAGGGGCGAGTGCCTGCTGCTGAGCTGACTGTGTAAAACTTTCGGGGCGAGTGCCTGCTGCTGATCTGACTGTGTAAAACCTTAGGGGTGAGGGAATGCTGCTACTTGCACTTTATATACAAGTAAATATATGTTTCCTAACAATATTTCCTCTAAAATCGATGCTATCTTCGGTTTTTGGGGGGTATTATTGTGATTCCGTAAAAGTGGCGTAATAGTTGGACATCATCGTTAATAGCAGCGACTTCGGTGTCAAGATGCATCCAGACATCCTCCCCATGCTGTTCCCTAACCATTTCAGTGGTGTTTCCACCATTTTCTCACGTTTCCCTATGAACCAGACACCCTCCCATCTGCAGAGCAGGAGGTACCTGGTGTTCTCCCATTGATTTCCATTATACTCGGGTGCTCGGCCGAGCACTCGAGCAGCACCTAGTGTTTGGCCAGAGCACCCGAGCACCCGAGCATCGCGGTGCTCGATCATCACTAATTGTAATCCATGCACTGAAATATTCCTTATATGATTGAGTAGGGGAGAGCGATAAAGAGGAAAAAAGAATATCCAATAGGACCATTATAGCTTTTACCCTTCATATAGGTTTATATATTGTAACCTCTGCTTTTCCATAACTAGTGAGAAAGTCAAAGTATCAGTATCAAACGTTTTTTTTTTTTATTAATGTCTTCAGGAAAAGGAGTCTTCAGTAAACATGGTTAATATTTGTTCTCAGCAACATGATCATTTGGCAGCAACTAAACTTTCAGGTATTATTCACTCCACTCACTGATAAATCTGAACAAACTGGAACCGAACCCGAGTTTGGGAAATGTTTTTTTACAGTAGAAATTAATTTATGAAGTTTTTATGTGAAGTCTCGCAAGACTTTGCGAAGTAATAACTTTGGCTCATTGGAGCCAATAGATTCTAATACTGTATGGAACTCCGGCTCCGCACAGTATTAGAACAAAGTTTTATGCAAATCGACTTCAGATTTTTATCCGAAGTCGATTTGCTCATCCCTACTGATACTATACACTCAAGGGGAGCAATGACGCAGTAGTAAGTGCTGTCCACTACAATGTTCACGGTGAAGTATAGGTCCAGTGAATACTTCCGGTGACAAAGCTACACAGAAGAGCAAAGTGGTAGGGGTGCAGGGTGTCAGACCCCCGCCGATCAGGTAGTGATGACCTATCCTGAGTTTAGGCCATCACTTAGAATAGGCTAGACTCGTATTGCAAAAAGGAAGAAAGTAAGGTCTTTCATTCCATAAGCAGCTTTCCAGTAAATACAATATTTCAGCTAAGCATTAGCCTTCTTCAAGTTTCTTCATGCTTGAAGAAGGCTAAAGTCTAGCCGAAACATTGGTAGAGATTACAAAAGATCACTGTGTAGCAGTTCAGCCATTGAACTGAATGAGGTTGCAGCAGGAGTGCACCTAGCTGCCTGAGGCAAAATCTGAAACAGTGCCCCAACCCACCAATGCCAGTTTCTTAACCTAACCCCTTCCCTCCAGCCCTACTGTTAAAGACATACTTGGAAAACATTACATACAGAGCACAAAACATACAGGGTAATACAGCAACATATACTGTGTCCACTGTGCTTCCCAATACTGTACTACAGAAATAGATAATCCCCCTTCTGCTGCCCACCTCTTGCCCCTGCCTGGGGCTGCCTGAGGCAATCACATCACCTCGCCTCATTGGTAGTGCATCCCTGGATTGCAGCATGATTCACAAGTTGCCACAACCGTGGCCCTCAGAATCACAAAAATTACAACTCTTTATAGCCAAGATTTCCTTGTACAGTATTTCGAAGCCTTAACTGTAGTTATTGTGCTTCTTAGCTCTTGAGAAACCCTTGTGTGTTTCATCAAGCTTGCACTCACTTTGATGGCTCCTGAAGTGTGTGGAAAGTAAAACAGCTGCAAAAGCATCAGTGAGCAAAAGTAGCTCAACTGTATAAATCGGGAAAAGGATAGAAATATATAGTGAAATATCTGAAAGTGACAATAAGTCTGTTCAAACTACAAATACCAAGCCACGGTCAACAAAATGAAAAGATAAATCCACAAGCAACTTCTACAGAAGTCTAGGCTTTTCTGAAACAACATGGTGTGGCAGTTTCAGCTTGTTCCATGGTTGGCGGAGGCCTCTGGGCATAAAAATCTGGTGGAGGCCCCTGATAATTTAAATTTGAGAAAAAAGTAAATGTAGCGCTGCTGATATCCAGGAGGAACCTATGCAGCTTGGGATAACCGTGAGGGATCAGAGACATCTGAAAGGGGCCTGTTTCTACTGTGGTGAGATGAATCATTGGCTTCAACAGTGTCCCAAACTTTCTCCCTCAAAGAAGGTTTTCCTGGGGAGTAAGGTATCTCCCAAGGTGGTAAGACAGAAATTTCTATTACCTATTACCATTGTTTATGGCATGTATAGGGGTTCCAGGGAAGCATTTATAGACTCTGGATCAGCATCCAACATTATTGATTATAGTTTTGCACTCTCTTGGGGTTTCTATAATTCCTTTAAGGAGTGCTATCCGTGTCATTGCCCTTGACTCCACCCCTCTTTCCAACTTTAGGGTGGAGTTTTGTACCCCTGAGGTTACTTTAACTGTTGATTCGATACACTCCAAAATTTGTTCCTTCTTGATTCTGAAAAATTTACCTGCTGATTTGATCTTTGGTATGCCTTGGTTACGGGAACACAAGCCGATTATTAATTGGTCCACAGGGGAACTGGAGAGATGGGGGATTAATTGTAATAAGTGTTATAAGTCTGTGTTACAAACTGGGGTTACCGTTGATTCACCGATCCTTCCCCAGTATATCAGAGATTTTACGGATGTGTTTTCCATGTCAGAAACAGACTTCCTTCCTCCTCATAGACCATATGATTGCTCCATTGACCTCATTGAAGTATCCAAATATCCTAAGGGTCGGATTTACAATCTATCTGCCTCTATCTATCTATCGGCACATACTGTAAGGCAGTGGCGTACCACCCATAGAGGCAGACCACGCCACTGCTATGGGGCCCCGGCACAGGAGGGGCCCGGAGCGCACGGGAGGCCCCGCCCCCTACTTGCATCATTAAGATGCGTCCTGCCCTGCCTGTGCTCCGGGCCTCTCCTGGCCTGCTCACCTCCGCTCACCGCAGGACCGCCCGAAAGTTCCTGTGGGCTCCAGCTGGCCCCGCCTCCGCCCTCATGCCACGCTGCTACTGGACGAGGAGGACTTGTGCAGCGCGGCAAAGAGGGGAAAGAAGATCAAGGCCCAGCCCCTCCAGAGTGGAGTCCGCGGTACAAGGGACAAGTAACTGTAAGTATTTATGTGTTTCATGTGTAGGTATGTGTGTGTATGTGTATGTATGTATGTATGTGTGTGTGTATATGTATGTATGTATGTGTGTGTATATGTATGTGTGTATGTTTGTGTGGGTATATGCATACACTGTGCCAGACAATATACATTATACCTCTACACTGTGTATATACTGTATATTGTACAGCATGGCGCAGGGGTTATATTGTCCGGCATGGTGTAACCGCCATGCATTTGTTGTACAGTATATATTATAATCCCTGTACCATGCTATACAATGTACAGTATAATCCATACACCATACTGTAGAATATACAGTATAATCCATACACCATACTGTATAATATACAGTATAATCCGTACACCATGATGTATAATCCGTACACCATGCTGTATAATATACAGTATAATCTGTACACCATGCTGTATAATCCGTACACCATGCTGTATAGTATATAGTATAATCCGTACACCATGCTGTATAATATACAGTATAATCCGTACACCATGCTGTATAGTATACAGTATAATCCTACACCATGCTGTATAAGTATACAGTATAATCCGTACACCATGCTGTATAGTATACAGTATAATCCCTACACCATGCTGTATAATATACAGTATAATCCGTACACCATGCTGTATAGTATACAGTATAATCCCTACACCATGCTGTATAGTATAACAGTATAATCCTACACCATGCTGTATAAGTATACAGTATAATCCCTACACCATGCTGTATAATATACAGTATAATCCCTATACCACCATGCTGTATAGTATACAGTATAATCCCTAACACCATGCTGTATAATATACAGTATAATCCGTACACCATGCTGTATGTATAGTATACAGTATAATCCCTACACCATGCTGTATAGTATATCAGTATAATCCCTACACCATGCTGTAATAGTATACAGTATAATCCCTACACCATGCTGTATAATATACAGTAATAATCCGTAACACTGTATAGCTGTATAATCCTACACCATGCTGTATAATATACAGTATAATACACCTGCAGTATAATATACAGTATAATCCCTACACCATGCTGTATAGTATACAGTATAATCCCTACACCATGCTGTATACAGTATAATACACCATACAGTATAATCCTACACCATGCTGTATAGTATACAGTATAATCCCTACACCATGCTGTATAATATACAGTATAATCCGTACACCATGCTGTATAATATACAGTATAATCCCTACACCATGCTGTATAATATACAGTATAATCCCTACACCATGCTGTATAATATACAGTATAATCTGTACACCATGCTGTATAGTATACAGTATAATCCCTACACCATGCTGTATAGTATACAGTATAATCCCTACACCATGCTGTATAAGTTATACAGTATAATCCCTACACCATGCTGTATAATATACAGTATAATCCCTACACCATGCTGTATAATCCGTACACCATGCTGTATAATATACAGTATAATCTGTACACCATGCTGTATAATATACAGTATAATCCCTACACCATGCTGTATAATATACAGTATAATCCATCCTTGTGGCTGCCCCCATTCAGTATAACGTCTCCATAATTTAAAAAAATAAATAAATCAGTAGCTCATGTATACATTTCTTTATTGGCAAATGGGGATGTGGCATGGGAGGAGCCAGGGCAGCATGTGGGATGGGCCGGGGTAGTGGGCGGGGTTAGGGGCCCCATTCAGATTCTTGCTATGGGGCCCAATGATTTCTATGTACGCCCCTGCTGTAAGGCCCTCTGTGTCGCCAATGGGAGCAGGTTTCTTTTTTGTCAGTAAAAAGGATGGAGGCCCTGCATAGATTACAGGGAACTGAATAAGATCACCATTAAGAATCGGTATCCATTGCATATCATTCCAGATCTGTTGAACCAGGTACAGGGAGCTTGCTGGTTTTCAAAACTGGATCTAAAAGGGGGCCTATAATTTGATTAGAATTAGAGAGGACGATGAATGGAAGACAGCTTTTAACACCCTGGAGGGTCACTATGAATATCTTTCCTTTCGGTTTAAAGAGGACCTTTCACCACCCCTGACCATGCCTATTTTAATAGCTCCATGCATTCTCCACGTACTAACAATTCTGGAACATCTATTCTTATGGCTCTATGTTGTGCCATTCCTTTATTATTTGCACTAGAAGTTATGAATGAATTGCTATTTGCCTTTAGTAAAGGAACAGAGGGGTGGTAACAAGTAGAGGTGTGTATATGCACAGAATGACTCTAGCCAATCAGTGCTGCCATGGTCAGACTGTGCAGGTACACCCCCCCAACTTGTTACCTCCCCTCTGTTCCCTTACTGCAGACTGCTAGCAATTCATTCATAACTTGTAGTGCAAATAATAAAGGAGAATTATTATTATTACATGGGGAATGCATGAAGCAATTAAAGCAGGCATGTCAGGAGTGGTGAAAGGTCCTCTTTAAGTAATGCACCTGCTGTCTTCCAAAATTTTGTTAACAATATTTTTAGGCCATTTTTCGGTAGATTTATGATAGTTTATATTGACGATATCCTCATCTTCTCGGCTGATTGGGACTCGCATGTCTCTGATATTAGACGAGTGTTGGAGGAGAAAGAATCAGCTATTTGTCAAAGGGGAGAAATGTATTTTTGGTGTCCAAGAGGTTGCTTTCCTGGGTTATATCCTCACTCCGTATTCCTTTAAGATTGACCCCTCCAAGGTGCAGGCAATTCTAGACTGGGTACGGCCTTCCTCCTTGAAAGCGCTCCAACGTTTTCTTGGATTTGCAAATTTTTATCGAAAATTTATTAAAAATTTTTCAGTAGTCAAGCCCCTTACGGATCTGACCCATAATGGTGCGGATCTTGTAAACTGGTCTAGCGACTGAGGCGTTCGAAGCTCTTAAGAGGTGCTTCACCAGCGTTCCAGTTTTGGTCCAACCTGACCAAACTAAACCATTTGTAGTGGAGGTGGACGCTTCTGAGGATGGTGTAGGAGCTGTACTTTCCCAGGGGTCTCCCACCTTCACTAATTTAAAACCATGTGCCTTTTTCTCGCATAAATTCTCCCCGGCCAAAAGGAATTGCGACATTGGTAATAGAGAACTTTTGGCAATCAAATGGCCTTTTGAAGAATGGTGCCATTTTTTAGAGGGGGCTATGCATCGTATTACGGTCCTTATGGACCATAAGAACCTGGAGTCTGCTAGACGATTGAACCCCAGACAAGCTAGATGGGCTTTGTTTTTTACCCATTTTGATTTTTGTGTCACTTTTACGCCCGGAAGTAAAAATGTCAAGGCCGATGCTCTGTCTCGAAGCTTCCATGCTTTCCAGCCTCCTGATGTTCCTCCTGAACCCATCTTGCTGGCTAATATAATTGTGGCTGCCACTATGTCTGACTTGACCGTTGAAATCTCTGAGGAACAACATCTGGATCCACCTGATTCTCCCAGAGGTAAGTTGTTTGTACCCGTTCATCTGCATTTCCGACTTCTGGGTGAGTGCCATAACTCTGTTTTATGCGGTCACCGGGTAAATGCCACTAAAGAACTCGTCTCTAGATTTTATTGGTGGCCTTCGATGTCTAGAGATGTTCAGTCCTTTGTGGCTTCCTGTAGTGTCTGTGCCAGGTCCAAGAATCCAAAGACACGTCCAGTGGGTGAGTTATTTTCCTTACCCGTCCCCGATAGACCGTGGTCACACGTGTCTATAGATTTTATCACTGACCTGCTGTGTTCTGAGGGTAAGACAGTGGTATGGGTTGTGGTGGATAGGTTCATTAAGATGTGCCACTTCATTCCTCTGCCCAAATTACCCAATGTTAAGACCTTGGCTTCTTTGTTTATTGACCATATTGTTAGAATATATGGTATTCCTGAAAACATTGTGTCTGATAGAGGCGTACAGTTTATTTCTAAGTTTTGGAGGGCCTTTTGCCGTAAGATTAATATTACTTTGTCATTCTCGTCGGCCTTCCATCCGGAAACCAATGGTCAGACTGAACGTCTTAATCAGTCTTTGGAGCAAAATCAATTCTTCATCTGGTGTTTCGCCATTCTTTTGTAACATGGGGTTCCATCCTTGATTGGGTCTTTTTCCTTGTCAGTTTCCTTACTTCCGGAGGTTAATTTCGTCACTCAAGAACTGTGCACAGTTTGGGCCCAGGTTTGGTCGAACCTGAAAAGACCTACCTCTGAGTACTGGCAGGGAAGCCAGCACTTCATGTTTCAGTTTGGGACTTAGGTCATGTGACGCCGCCCCGTCATGTGACCTACTAGGAGCCCTATTTAAACAGGGAGCCTGCCAGCCACAGGTTGCCTGTGATTAGTCTAACTACCAGTGCTTGTGTTTGTGATCCTCTGCAACTTTAGCACTTGATTCCGGCTTGTGTTTTTGACCTTGTTCCAGCTCTCTCCCCTGGTTTTGACGTGACTTCCTGGTACAACTTTGGCCCCTGCACTTATCTAGGCTAGGGTTTGCTGCCCAGTTACACACCATTACCTAGGACAGGCCGTGTAAGTAGGTAGGGACAGAGGTGGGGCTCAAGTCAGGGCTCACTTCCCCCCCTCCTCGTGTCATGTAGTTGCCATAGCTGGGAGAGGGAGGTATCCTTGGGCTGCATGACTGTCTGCTGCTGTCATTCTACAACAACCCACACCCATCACCATCACTCCTTGTCTAACTTGGTTCGTCCTCTTCCTCTTATCTAACAAGATGTAGAGGCTGAATAAGAGGTCGTTCACATGACATTTTTGTCCTACATTTAATATATACATTGGGGAAAAAGTAGTACACTACTCTTTTCTATCCTGCGGAGTTCAGTAAAGAAATGTTAAATTTATTAATATACATGATGTGGCCGACCGTCCACTTCCTTTAATAATCTTGATTTTTAAATAGATGACCAAAAGCAAAGTTGGATCCTTCATTTTTCATACTTAAAGGAAATCTGTCACATGATTTTAGTGTTTTAAACTAAAACTATAGCCATGTTCAGTAAAGTACCTTGAGTCTAGATGTGGTCTCCAATCTTTCTTTTCAGCTTCCGTTTTCGTTTTATTTTACTTTTTCTGATATGTAAATTTCCTCTGAAGGAGCCCAGAGGGGCGTTAGGGAGCCCAGTAACGCCCCCCTCCTGTGCCCAGCACGCCTTTCTCATGCTCCAAAACACGCCTATTTAGGGACGGATTAACGGCCCATATCTCGCGAGATTTCGGCCGGGCAAAGCAGGCAGCTCTGCGAGTGGTTTCCAGAGCTGCCGTGACATAGTTGAGGGGGGGCGGCGGCCTACAATGCTAATATGGGCCGTTAGTCCGTCCCTAAATAGGCGCATTTTGGAGCATGAAGAAGGCGTGCTGGGCACAGGAGGGGGGCGTTACTGGGCTCCCTAACGCCCCTCTGGGCTCCTTCAGAGGAAATTTACATATCAGAAAAAGTAAAATAAAACGAAAACGGAAGCTGAAAAGAAAGATTGGAGACCACATCTAGACTCAAGGTACTTTACTGAACATGGCTATAGTTTTAGTTTAAAACACTAAAATCATGTGACAGATTTCCTTTAAGTGTCAAAGATTTTATCTTGGAGACTAGAGAGAGCATTAGTGCAGGGGGAAACACTAGATGATAGGGGCTATGTTGAGGGATGGGGGGAGACAGTACTTGGCAGGAATCTATGTGGGTAGGGGGCACAATGTGCTAGGGCTCAGTGGGAGAGTAGGGGGAATTCACTCACACATGACTGAAAACAGCTGACTCTAATTTCACCTTCAAATGATCTGCTAATCCTAAAGGTTCACATATATTTAGCACTCGCAGACGTGATAACTGGATCATTTTTTATTTGGTTACCTTTATCTACTTTAGGAACTTGGAAATCTGATGTGGTTTTAATTCAAATTTGTGCAGAAATGCAAAATTCTGAAGGGTTCACAAAGTTTCAAGCACTGCTGTACTTACCAATTTAAGTAGTAATTTAATATCTTTTCCATTAAAGGAGTTGGCCACTTTCTGGGTACTGGTGACCAATGTGTTTGGAACATGGCTATATAGCACTTACTAATATATGTAGCCTTTGTTGAGATTTTCCACCATTTTTTATATTTCATAAGGAATTCCCCATCATTTGACTAGTCTTTTGTGCTGTCCACACACAGGTCTTGTTCCTAATATGGCTGCTAATGATTCAGCTTCCTCCAGTCAAATACACAGCACCTGCTCTCTGCACTTGTGCTATTGGGAGTTTAGTGCAGGTATAGTGTGTATGAATGGAGGAGGCTGAGTGATCTTTCTGGTCACATGACCCTCCATCAGCGGCCATCTTATGGACAGGAGCTCTATGCGGACAGCACAAAAGATTTAGTAAAGGGGCATTCCTTATGAAATATAGATAATTGTGCAGAATTTAACCAAAGACTACATTAGTATGTGCCATATAACCATCTCAGAAACACATTGGTCAACAATAATCAGAAAGTGGCCAACCCCTTTAAGTAACGCACTATGAACACTCCTGTTTTTTAAAGGGGTTATCTAACACTAACAAATGCTCCCCCATATGCCGGGCCCCTGACACTGATTCTACTTACCTGTTTCTCTGCTCCCTGTGTCGCTCCTGGTCCCCGCATTGCTGCCGCTGCCTCTCCCCATGCGCGGATGGAAACATCCCTTGTAGGGGGGAGCAGCCAGTAGCAGGAGGTGATAGGGATGAGCCTCCTTAGTATCGCGGGTGACGCTAGGGAGGCTCCCCCCCATCATTGCCTGCCATTGGCTGCTCCCCCCCAACACCGGATGTTTTCATCCCTGCATGGGGAGAACCAATGGCGGCCATGCGGGGATCAGGAGCGACGCGGGGAGCCAGGTAAGTAGAATCAGTGTCGGGGCCCGGCATATAGGGTAGCATATGTTAGTGTCGGATAACCCCTTTAATGCTTTTTAAAAATGTTTTTTTAAAAGGGTTATCCAATATTATAAAATGCTCCCCCCATATGCCGCACCCCTCACAGGGAATATACTTACTATAATTACCCACTCCCTGCACCGCTCTTGGTCACCGCAGCGCTGCTGCTTCTTCTCCCTGTGCACCGATGAAAACATCCGGTGGGGGGAGAAGCCAATGGCAGGCGGGGACGGGGACAAGCCACCCTAGCATCGTGGGTGACGCTAGGGAGGCTCCCCCCCACCCCGACATCAGATGTTTTCATTGGCGTACGGGAAGAAGCAGCAGCGGCGGTGCGGGGTCCGGGAGCGGTGCTGGGAGCAGGGTAAGTATATTCTCTGTGAGGGGCCCGACATATTGGGGGACAGTTTATAGTATTGCATAACCCCTTAAAGGGAACCTGTCATCTCCGAAACACCCCCTGAACTAGAGTAAGCGTTGTATAGTGTAAGTGATGCTGAATCCGAATATGTAAGTTTTATCTTCATACTCACTTCCATTCTGACGCTGTGCTCCCACAAACCAGCAGTAAAATACATTGAGAGGACACTTCTTTGAGTCCTCTCCATTATGTGAGTGAGCACCAGAGTCCACTGAGTGCATTTTACTGCTGGTTTGTGGGAGCACAGCGTCAGAATGGAAGTGAGTATGAAGATAAAAATTACATAACCAGACTCGATGTCACTTACACTATTCAACGCTTACTCTAGTTAAGGGGGTGTTTTGGAGATGACAGGTTCCCTTTAAATATGATACTGTAGGTGTATATCGTTGTAAGACTCAAGCATTAGGGCAAATGGTTATGTTTCTGGCTCTGTTAACAACATAGTAATGTCTCTGTGTATACAACAGGGAATCAGTGCCGTGACTGGTATAAGATCAAAGACATGATCACTATTGACACCCATATAAATGGGTTTTTAAAAAAAACGGATGACCCATTACTACAAGAATGACACTTTATCTGTGAATACATGTAAATTCTGTTAGCGAAATAAAAATAAGTATTTACATAAACAAATTGATAGTATAGTTTACAGCATGTTGACATAGCATCACACAACCATGGGGCATTAAATGCAAATGATACAGTATGACATTTAATATGATGTTTTAAGCAGCCATGACTTCTAAAAAATAGTCTTTGTGGTAGGACAAATGCAGGGAATATCTTCCCTGCTTTATGATTCAGCTAATGTTAAATCAGTCAGGTGTCATTCAGATGAGTGCATTGTACCTGTGTTTAACTTTTTGTATTCTGCTCTAAGTTCAGTTCAGTAAAACCATGGTTGGTCCAGGTCCTTCTTCCAGAATATGGACTGCTAAAGATGCATACAGTATGCCCTTCTGTATGAAGATTTATATTGTTTTCTAGCAAACAAGGTTTGTATAAAGTAACAGACGTGGCAATCGCTTTCTGCTAATGGAAAACCTAGCAACCTCTCTGGAAAGGCAAGGTGAATAATAGATTTTATTATATAGCACTTGCTCAACTTTAGCACAAAGAATGGTTTTGGGTGGGGACAATACTCAATTTAGTTTTCTTCCTCTCGGAATGAGAAATTATTTCAGACAAAGATCACAGGAAACAGTATAATCTAGCCATGAAATAAGATAAACTGAATATGTTAGAATAATTTACTATGCAGAAGTTATAAAAAGAATTTATCATGAAGGGAATATTTGAAGTCAGTTTTGCTTTAGTCTGTGTTGGCCAACATTGCACCAAATTTATCAAATAGCACACATTGGGGTTCATTTATTAATCTGAAATACACCTATATGTCACGAGTAGGCTTGCGTCTGGAATCAGACGTTCTGCGCGGCTTTCTAAGTGACATATTTGACAGGCTATTCCCTTTGTTTGGGTGCTGTTCACCACACCCCTTCCCCTCAGCTGTTGCCGCTTGGCAATTAGCTTTCTCCTATTTACCCCTTCCTCTCCCAGTATCCCTTGCGGTTTATATCTTCTGCTTACCTGGTTGAGAGTGGTGTGGATCTCGGCTGAGATCCAGTTGCTGAGTTATCTGCTTAAGTTAAGTTTCTTCTGTTCCTTTTGTTGTTTTCCTTTTGGAGTCTCCTGTTCCTCCTTACGCTTGGAGGAACGGGTTTACTCTCTTGTGTCACTAGACTGCAGGGTTTTCTAGGGTGCATTTAGATTAGGTTCCTGTGTATGAACTTTCCTACTACCCAGGCTTGTTCATACTGGTAGTCAGCCAGGGACTAGTCTCAGGGCCCCCTGCAGGAGGTGACTGGTTCCCTGGTTTTGTCTGTTCCCATCCCTCATACGCTTGGTGTGGCTTTTCCCCCCGCACCAGAGCGTGACATTATAAACCGTCTACAAACAAAAATTTATGTCATTTTTGTGCTGACATGGATGCTTTTGCTGCTCTGGCTGAACGGCTGCAGGGACTCAGCTTGGAGGTGGCTGACATCTGCAACCAGATTCAGAGACCACAGGCTGGTGGTTCTGGGGGTGCTGAGTGTCAGGCCTGTTTGGAGCCTAAGGTCTCCCTTCCGGATAGATTTTCTGGGGAATGTGATAATTTTGTTCTATTTAGGGAGGCGTGCAAATTGTATTTCAGACTTCGTCCACATTCTTCTGGTAATGAGGAACAGAAGGTTGGTGTGGTCATCTCGCTGCTTAAAGGGGATGCGCAGTCATGGGCCTTTTCTCTGCCGACGGGATCACAGTCTCTCCGGTCAGTAGAGGAATTTTTCAAGGCTTTAGGGATTATCTATGATGACCCGGATCGTATCTCCCTGGCTGAGACCCAGATACGTAACCTTTGTCAGGGTGAGTGGCCGGTTGAGACTTATTGCTCTGAGTTTCGGAGGTGGGCGACCAATACTGAATGGAACGATCCGGCTTTACGTAGCCAATTCTGTCAAGGTTTGTCTGAAAGCCTGAAGGACGCTTTGGCCTTTCAGGAAACTCCTGTGTCTTTGGAGGCTGCTATGTCTCTTGCTGTGCGCATGGATAGGCGCCTGACAGAGCGATCTAGGGGCCCCCGCTCTCAGGACATAGTATCACATAGTGTACCGGCTTCCTATGACACTTTGGGTGAATATTCCCCTAGGTTGATGTCTGGGGATCAACCTATGCAATTAGGGGGAGCCACTCCTGTCTCCACCCGTAAACATCTTGGTAATAAAAAGGGAGTGTGTTTTTTCTGTGGTCAGAAAGGACACTTTATCAATGTATGTCCATGCTTCCTATCTCTAAAAGAGAGAAAAGAAAAGAGGGCGTTGAATTCCCATCTCACTCTTGGTGGAGGGTAGGGAGACTGAAAATGTGCATTTGTCTTCATCCTGTAGTACCCGTTTTCTCCTGACTGCCGAGGTGGCGCTAGAGTCAAAAGTTGTGAAAATTGAGGTGTTTAATGACATCGGGGAAGGGGTGAACTTGATTGATGCTCAGTTTGTCCGTATGCATGGATTGTCGCCAAGTTCTTTGGATAAGAGGATTTCTGTGTTTGCCATTGATTCTGCACCTCTCTCTCAGAAGTGTTTGTCTCAGATGGTGCATGATATCAAATTAAGAGTGGGTGAATTTCATCAGGAGCTTATTTCATGTTTTGTGTTGGAAGGTCTTCCTGCCCCTGTGGTTCTGGGTTTACCGTGGTTAAGCAAACATAATCCGTCCATTGACTGGCATACTAGACAAATTGTGGATTGGGGCGATTATTGTGTTGACAATTGCCTTAATACATCTTTTTCTGCTTTAACCACTAAGACTCTTCCTTCTTTTATATCGGATTTTTCTGATGTATTTTCTGAAGGTGGATGTCAGGATTTACCCCCTCACCGGGAATACGATTGTCCTATCAATCTTATCCCTGGAGCAAAATTGCCTAAATCTAGGCTATATAACCTTTCTGGACCTGAGAGAACGGCCATGAAGGAATATATTGCTGAGAGTTTGGCCAAAGGACATATTAGGCCTTCCAAATCTCCTGTGGCAGCAGGGTTCTTTTTTGTTAAAAAAAAGGACAGAACCCTTAGGCCATGTCTGGATTTCCGTGAACTCAATAGGATTACTGTCCGTGATCCATACCCCCTTCCTTTGATTCCTGACTTGTTCAACCAGATTGTGGATGCCAAGGTGTTCTCCAAGTTGGACTTAAGGGGGGCATATAATCTGTACAGGATCAAAGAAGGGGATGAATGGAAGACGGCCTTTAACACTCCTGAGGGCCACTTTGAGAACCTGGTCATGCCTTTTGGGTTGACCAATGCTCCTGCTGTCTTCCAGCATTTTGTTAATGACATTTTTCATCATCTTGTGGGGAGGTTTGTAGTCGTGTATTTGGATGACATACTAATCTATTCTCCAGATATTGTGACACATCAGGATCATGTGAGGCAGGTGTTGCAAATCTTAAGAGATAAGTTGTATGCAAAATTAGAGAAATGTGCTTTTGCTGTACATGAGGTGCAATTCTTAGGATACCTGCTTTCATCTTCAGGTTTTCATATGGATCCAGAGAAAGTCGGTGCTGTTCTGAACTGGGACCGACCTGAAAATCTGAAGGCTCTTATGCGATTTTTGGGGTTCACCAACTATTACCGAAAATTTATTAAGAACTATTCGACTATAGTTAAACCCTTAACTGACATGACTAAGAAAGGGACGGATGTCTCTGTGTGGTCTGATGCAGCGTTGCAAGCCTTCTCCGCTGTAAAGGAGTGCTTTTCTTCTGCCCCTATATTGGTGCAGCCAGATGTGTCACAACCTTTCATTGTGGAGGTTGACGCATCCGATGTGGGGGTAGGAGCTGTGTTATCACAGGGCCCGTCACCTGGTAAATGGCGCCCATGTGCTTTTTTTTCGAAAAAACTCTCTGCGGCGGAGAGAAATTATGATGTGGGTAACAGAGAGTTACTGGCCATTAAGTTGGCTTTTGAGGAATGGCGTCATTGGTTGGAAGGGGCGATTCATCCAATCAGGGTATTCACTGATCACAAAAATCTGGCTTACCTGGAGTCGGCTAGACGACTTAATCTGAGGCAGATGGTCTTTGTTCTTCACCAGATTCAATTTCATTGTCACATACCGTCCTGGGGTTAAGAATGTGAAGGCGGATGCCTTGTCACGTAGTTTTCCCGGGGGTGGTGATTTGGAAGATCCGAGCCCTATATTGTCTGAAGGAGTGGTGATATCCGCTCTTTACCCTGATCTTGAGGCTAAAGTGTTTGAGGCCCAGGGAGATGCGCCGGAGTCTTGCCCTCCCGGGAAGTTGTTTGTTCCTTCTGATTTGCGTCATAAGGTGTTTGAGGAGCATCATTCTTTGGTGCTTGCGGGACACCCTGGGAGTAAATCCACTGTTGACCTCATCTCTCGTAGATTCTGGTGGCCTGGGCTGCGTAAGTGTGTGGAGGAATATGTGTCAGCCTGTAGTGTCTGCGCACGCTCTAAGGTGACACATACTCGTCCCTCTGGACCCCTACTTCCATTACCCATCCCGTCCAGACCATGGACTCACCTATCCATGGACTTCATTACTGATCAGCCTGAGTCGTCTGGTAAGACAGTTATTCTGGTGGTTGTAGATCGTTTTAGTAAAATGGCGCACTTTATTGCATTACCCGGACTCCCCAATGCTAAAACTCTTGCACAAGTGTTTGTTGACAACATTGTGAAACTTCATGGCATTCCCACTGACGTGGTCTCTGATCGTGGGACTCAGTTTGTGTCCAGATTCTGGAGGGCGTTCTGTACTCGGCTCGGGGTACAACTGTCTTTTTCCTCTGCCTTTCATCCCCAGACGAATGGACAGACTGAGCGTACCAATCAGAATCTAGAGACTTACTTGAGATGTTTTGTCTCTGAGAACCAGGAGGAGTGGTCCTCGTTTTTGTCTCTGGCTGAGTTTGCCATAAATAATCGCAGACAGGACTCCACTGGTAAGTCACCATTTTTTGGCGCATATGGCTTTCACCCGCAGTTTGGCACATTTTCTGGTTCTGATACTTCTGGTATTCCTGAGGAAGAACGTTTTTCGTCATCATTGTCTTCCATATGGCGAAAAATTCAAAATAACTTGATAAATATGGGTGACAAGTACAAACGTGTGGCTGACAGGAGACGCATGAATGGTCCGGACCTAAATGTGGGTGATTCTGTGTGGCTGTCTACTAGGAACATTAAGTTGAAAGTTCCTTCTTGGAAGTTGGGTCCAAGATTTATTGGCCCATATGAGATCATGGCCATTATTAATCCTGTAGCATTTCGTCTTGAACTTCCTCAGGCCCTGAAAATCCATAATGTGTTTCACAGATCTTTGTTGAAGAGGTATGTTGAACCTCTGGAGCCATCACCCTTGCCACCCGTGCCTGTCTTGGTGGATGGTAATTTGGAATTTCAGATTGTCAAGATCATTGATTCTAGAGTTCTTCGTGGGACCCTTCAATATCTTGTTCATTGGAAGGGTTATGGTCCTGAGGAGAGGTCATGGGTACCGGCATCTGACGTGAATGCCAGTCGTTTGGTGAAAGCCTTTCACAGGTGTCATCCTGATAAAGTTGGTCCTGGGTGCCCGGAGGTCACCCGTAAAAGGGGGGGTAATGTCACGAGTAGGCTTGCGTCTGGAATCAGACGATCTGCGCGGCTTTCTAAGTGACATATTTGACAGGCTATTCCCTTTGTTTGGGTGCTGTTCACCACACCCCTTCCCCTCAGCTGTTGCCGCTTGGCAATTAGCTTTCTCCTATTTACCCCTTCCTCTCCCAGTATCCCTTGCGGTTTATATTTTCTGCTTACCTGGTTGAGAGTGGTGTGGATCTCGGCTGAGATCCAGTTGCTGAGTTGTTTCTGGATGAACTCCCTGTCTACTGTTTTTGCTTCTATTAATTATTGGTGTTTGGCTTGTTCTACTCTCTTGTTACTCCTTGTCATCTGATAGGTCTGCTACCTGCGAGTTTGCACTGTTTTCTGCCGCCTTACTCTGCAGACATAACCTGGGTCCCTGGCAGCCAATCAGCCAATTCCAACTGGCCTTGCTCTGGTGAACTTCTAGGGGTACCCTTAGATATATTAACAAGAGTGGTGAAGGAAAAGTAATCTATGGATGGTATGTGTTTAGGGTCCATTTGCAGGGTTTGCAAAGCTCAAGGATGATATGTGCCCAATCCAAGTTCCAGGTCTCCATCTAGAGAAGTGCCTCTGTGGTATAAAAAGAAATAAATGCAATCAGTTCACCGCCTTTGTTAGGTCTCAGTGCATGGATCCTTAGAAGAAGCAAATCTACTGTACAAACAAAGTAACAAGTTCAGGAATCGGGTCTTGAATAAAACCATTAATTTTTTATTACAAATATTCCAAGTCCAAAAATGGCACATAGCAAGACATCTCCCCACACCAGTTAACGCATTTCAGACTGTACTCTTATTCATTATATAAAACAAATGAATCCCTTTTGTGTTTAAAAAAGACTTCAATGATAGGGGAGCAAGGTGTTGGTTGGAAGCTAACTGTGAGATCAAGGTATTAACCTTTACAAATCCAGGAAAAAGTATTGTATGGTTGTAAACACATTGCTAAATCTGAATAACATAAGCTGGTATGCTGATAGAAATAATAAGACAAAAATGTGTGGCTGTAGATAGACTGCTATACCTATATATCATAAATTAACATGCTGATAATAATCAGTAAAAATATATCACATCTTGGACAGGGCTGTGGAGTCGTTATAAAATGGACCGACTCCGACTACAAAAATATATAATAAATTGGTACAGTTAGTTCAATGCAGTATGTGCTGAATATATTTTCATAATAATTTGGGAACATGATGAAATGTCCTAGAAATGTCTGTTCTATTCCTGAACTAAGGATCTAGGCTTTCAGTTGAGATGACTGTGTGCTGCCCTTCATGTAGATGCTCAGAAGTGAAACTCCTCTGCTACAGATCAGAGGAAAGGGCACTGGGAAGGAATGGCTGCACTCATCTCAGATCTGCTAGAGAAAACAGGATTAAAGAGGTTTTCTCACTAGCTACAAAGATTAGCTTTAAACATAAAAGAAGACATTTTCCAAATACAGTGGTCAGTAGATTTTACTTTAGTCATGAACTATAGACAGTTCAGCAGGTCTCTCACTGCACACAGGTTTCTATGGTAACCTGTAGACCAGAAAGACTGTTATCTGATTGGCTGAGAGCAGGAGTGATCTCACCTCCACGGAATGATGGGACTGAGCTCTGAGTGAGATTACCTGCAGTAAGCTAAAGGTACAAGTGTTGCGAGGACTGAGAAGCATGGCTTTACTTGTAATTGTGTTAGAGATCACAATCTCTTGCTCTGTCAGAGTAAGTAAATATACGCTAATAACTGCTGGAGACCCACCCACAGCTTGAGGAAACAGAGCAGGATAATAATAAATATATTTTATGTTCTACCTAAATAGCTTGATTATTGTATCATAACATGCACCACGTATGAGGGAGTCGGAGTTAGGGGATTTGGCTTACCGACTCCACAGCCTTGATCTTGGAGCCTGTTCAGACCATATGGGTGTTGGCTTTGTAGAATGTTACCCAGGTACCAGTAGGTAACGAAGCCGACTTCGGTTCCAAGATTTTGAAAGTTTCGGTCAACATTAGTTATGACCATCCTGCAATCCAGCAGAGGTGGTCTTGCTTGCACACTATAGAAAAAAGTGCTGGGCTATGCACATTTCCCTGGTCCCAGCCAACAGAGAGGCCTATGCTTTTTCCTATATTGTACAAACACTGCCATCACTACTGGATTATAGGTTGGTTGTAACCATGGAAACAAGAAATGTCTAATGTGATGGAAAAATGAACCTAGCCAGCAAAGGAAGCAATATGGACAATCACAATACATAAGTAAGAGCCTTGTATTAACTTTCTCTACATGAGCAATGTCATTTGTTGAAGTGATACAACTTCTTTAAGGCTCGTGGGCCAGGGTGGGGAAGGGGGAGAGCAGTCAGATGAACCTAAAAGTGATGGTCTAGGATTGAGGCCAGCATTAGTGATGTGGCAGGGGAGAGGTCTTGTGGGCCTACTAGACTTCATTACTTGATTGTGACCCCTATGTTATATCTCTACCACACCAAGAAAGGGGTTGAAGATACAGAAGTACAGCATATGGACATTTAGTACCAGGACTCTGATGTAGAAATGAGAGGTTGGACAGTGGATTTAAATGCTTTTTTGACAATTTGCATAAATATTTATTTGTATTAGAAATATTTTTAAATATCCTAAAGTAAACCATTGCATCAAGTTGTTTGACTGCTTTCTCTGGCTCCTTTCTCCTTTCGCTGGAGAGTGAGTGACGTAGCAGCACGTTTATTCTGTTTCACGACAGACAAGGGAAGGCAGATGTTGTCACATCTGTGCCTAATTGTCTAATTGGTGTAAGCAATCAGAAATGCTCAGTTCTTTTATTAGCTGCAGAGAACAATCCTACAGTATGTGGAAATCAATGGTTTATAAAGTTTTTATTATGTTAGGAAAAAGTTCCCTTAATTCTTTACTGTATTTTAAGATCTATCCGTAAGGTCTGCGTAACATCATTGTGCAATTATTACCTCTCTATAACATGTCTGCATTGCATTAGAAAAGAAATCATAATTGCCAGTTCTTTGAGACCTCAGTTGATAGCTTCTTAAAGGCTATGTACACCTTCAGGGCCAATTTTGTTTTACGACTGCATTTTACTTATTTTGGGCTAAAAATCATTTTTTTCAATTAGTCTTTATTAAAAATATTCAGCCATTCTCTCACAAAGGGTTAACTGTCTAGCTGTGTGAATTGTACTTTCGCTTTCTCTTTATGCTAGTTATCTAATAAACATTATCTCTAAATTACTAAAAGGGCATAAACACTTGTTTAAGCCACATTCAGTTAGTGAGTGTTTAGGAGGTTAGAGATCAGAGATAAGGAGCCGTCAGCTGGTCTGCCTGACATTAAACAGTAAAAATACAAATCCTGCTACTAGAGAATCTCAAGACTGTTGTAATGCCTAAACAGACACAGACAGTGAGCCCTAACCTAGAACCCAGTCTGCTTTTCCTACCTACTTGTAGTGCAAGCCTTAGGTAGCAAGAGCGCAACTGGTCGACAGTCCCCATGCTAGAGACAAACAACACAAAGACTGAGTCGTACGTAAATGGGTCAGAACCAGGAGAAAAACACAGTACAAAAATGAGAGACAGAGATTGGTCAAAAGAGAAGCCAAGGTCAGAACCAGGCAGGATGCACAGTACAAATCACGAGAGACAGAGAGTGGTCAAAGGACCAGCCGAGGTCAAAAACACAAGCAATCCAAATCAGCACAGGAGCAAAAACCAGGAACCTAGCTAGTGAGCCAAATAAGACTATCTCTGGCACTGGTGTATAGCCAGGAAGGGATTTAAATAGAGCTCTGACTCCCTGGATCAGAACCTGATAGGCCCATTGACTCAGCCCACCATTAGTCAGATACACTAGCACACAGGAATAAAGCAGCTGAGTAATCAGTTCACCCCTTCCCATATTCTGATCAAATTGTAGGCTCCTCTAAGGTAAATTTTTGTGAACCACTGAGCCCCAACAATTTGATTGAATAGATCAGGAATGAGAGGAAGGTGGTACTGGTTTTGTACCACAATTTTATTAAGTTCCCTCTAATCAATACAAACCACCGTCTTTTTTTACTCACAAAAAAAGAATCCAGCACCCATGGGAGATACAGACAGTCAAATGTACCTTTTTTTAGACTATCCTGAATATAATCTTTCATAGCCTGTTTTTCAGGCCCAGAAATATAAAAAATTTGACCTTTGAGAAGTTTTGCACCAGGGACTAGATCAATGGCGCAATCATTATGTTTAGAGGGCAAAACTTCAGAGGCCTCTTTGGAGAACACTTGTTGAAAGTCCTTGATGAACTCAGGCAGTGGTCCCTCCTCTAGTTCAAGTCCAGAGAGCTGAATAGATAAGCAATGATTACAACACTGAGGACCCCATTTTGTTAATTCCCCAGAATATCAATTAAAAACTGGACTATGTGCTCTCAACCAGGGTATTGGAGGTTTTTTTTTTTTTTGTTACGTGCGATTAACGTATTATTCTTTTTATTACAGATTCCCCCCTTCCCTCTTCCCCTCCCCTCCCCGTTACCCCTCTCCGCCATGTAGTTGATTATAATAGTAATTAATATATTTGGTTTCTGTATGATGTTATCTTTTTTTGCAATAATTCTTTACTTTTTTGGTTTCATCTTCCGTCCTTCACTTCCATACATTTCATTCCCCAGTCTTCGCTTTCTCCCTTTTTTCCCTTTTCCCCCCTTTTTTTTCCTTTTTTCTTTTCTCCTTTTTCTTCCTCCTTTTCCTACTCATCCTTCTTTTCCCTGTTTCCTTTTTTCTCTCTCTCCCCTCCGTTCTTTTCTTCCTCTTTTCTGCTAAGTTCTTCTTTTCTCTTTTTCCTCCTTTTCTCTTTTTTCTCCCTCTTTTCTCAGTTTTTCTCCTTTTTTTTCTCTTTTTTGTTCTTTTTTTCACCCTTTTTGTTTTTTTTCTCCTTTTTCTCTTTCTCCTTTTTCTTCCTCTTTCTCCTTTCTCTTTTCTCTTTTCCTCCTTTTCCCCCTTCTTTTTCTTCTTCTTTTTACCTTCTATCTCCATCATTTCTACTTTCTTTTATATTCTTTCACTATTACATTGCCCCCTCTTAATGGGTACTTAACCCTTTCATGACCGGACCTATAAAAGGCCTGAATGTCCAGGCAACTTTTTGTGATTTGGGCACATGGTGGCTTAGTGACCCTAAATTTTTTTTTTTCGTTTGAATACGAAAATAATTTTTGCAATTTTTTTTACTTGACACTTAGGACTTATTATTAGAATGGTTTTTTTTTAAAGATATTTTATATTTTTTTAGGTTTAATTTAGACAACGCTAATTCTTATTAAAAAAAAAGGATTTTTTTTAATTATAGATTTTTTTTTAAATATTAAAACTGACGCACAAATTAATTATTGCAATGGGTTCCCTATTTGATGACGATCATTTTGATATATAGCATGTATAGATTTTATTTGACGGGGCGACTATGGTGACTGTTTTCATTGGCGACTGCGTGTTTAATTTTTTTTTTACACTTTTTTTTGTTTGTTTTTTATTTATTTTTTTTAATTACATATTAATTTATTTTTGACAACTAATATGTCCCCTAGGAGGTCATTAAAAGACCTCTGGAGGACTGACTTTTTTTTTCTTTCTTTTTTTAACACTTTTTTTTCCCACTGTTTCCACTGTAACTGGGGCATCCACAGGAGCCCCAGTTACAGGGGAAAACAGCCCCCTGGGGGCTCATTACACACAGGCAGAGCTGATCAGGGTCTCCTTAGACCCTGCAGCACTGCTCTGGCCCCGAGACACCCGGCGGTCACGTGACCGCCGGGACTAACACAGGAAGCGGCGCTGCCGCTTCATTCCTGCTGTGCCGGCTGAGCAGGTAAGTCTCTCCTCCGGCGTAGGAGAAGACAGAAGCGGTAATAAACCGCTCCTGTCTTCTCCTCAGGGTCCCCGCTCTGTCTGTGAGCCGGGACCCGACCTGCTCCTGCTAGATTGCAGGAGCAGGAGCTTTAATCCCAGCGCTGATCAGCGCTGGGATTAAAGGGCCGCCTGCACGTCTATATACGTGCTATCTGCACGGGGCATGTGCAGATAGGACGTATATAGCCGTATGGCGGTCGTCAAGGGGTTAATCATATCCAATTCTCCATGCATAACACCATATTTCAATATACACTTATTCCTTTATTCTCTCCTCTTAGTACTATTAAATTTCTTCCTTTTCATTTTTCCTTCTTTATAGTCTCCAATTCACATATCTACCATTACATGTAAACCCTCCATCAGCGCCCTCTTTTACTTGCCCTTACTGTTTCACCACAACTATCTGCGCATGCGTACACTAACAGGTTTACGCCTGCGCCCCCCACATGTGACCTCCCAACAGGAACTACATTCTATTCATCTATATAGGCGTGGCACGCCAACTCGGCGACCATGTATAGCGTACTTTCTCCTCCATTGTGCCACAGGTAACGGCTCTTTTGTACAGTAGGAACCTTATTCCTCCTTCCCCTCATGTACTCCACTTTCTGCTCCTCACTACATCTTTATTTTCTCCATCTGGCTCCTTGCACCATATGACTATTTAGGATCATACATGAGCAATCCTGTGGAAACTGTGGATACATACCCGATGATGTATATATTTATGTTTTGATCCTGGGCAATATGTGCAATTTACTCAAATTATCTTATATATATATATAGATATATATATATATATATATATATATATATATATAAAGGGATCGCTTGCTCTCTCAGGGTTAGCAACCACAAATCCTCCAACAAAATGGTATTTTCAAGTCCATCTGTGCTTTATTTTACACTTAAGCACCAGCACAAAACCTAGCCAAACAAACACCTGCCCGTCTGGGCTCTAACTAACACATATTGTTTTTTCCTAACTCACCTAAACAAACGTAATTCACCAACACACTGTCAGGTTTCAGGTATGAGTTCACATACAGGGGAGAGACCCAGCTACACGTAGCCTCTTGGCCCCTCAGCCCTCCTGGCTGAGACCACACAAGCCTCACATGCTTCAACCCTCTTCCTTAGGGTCAGTTCCTCTCCCAGGCTTCCTCAGCCTTGTGGCCCTTTTGCCCTCCTGGCTGAGACCACACAGAGCCTTCGCAGGTTCCAACCTTTCAGGCTTCCTCAGCCTTTCTTTCTCTCCAGACTCACACACTGCGGGTTGGTTTATCCCCGCATGATTAACCCAGCCGGCCTCACCTGCGATCTCCTCAGGTGAGAGGAAAACGTGTCCTGGAAGGGTGTGGACTGGAAGAATCCCACTACTAATCAGTCTTCCGTGTACATTACCACAATATATATATTGTTCTTTGTTCTTGTAATACTCTATTTTGGAATTTTTATTGATTTCCACAGTCTATACCATTTCGTACAGCTTATATATCCCATATATACTATGTTTATATTTCTCATAGATCCCTTGAAAAAGGTCATAAATGACCGAAACGTTGGGGAGAATATTGATGGCCTCTTAACATGTACACTCTCTAGACGAAAAAATATATATGAAATGATGAATCATGTCTACCTATACAATGTAAATTAAAAAGCATCATTCTAAAAGCAACTGGTGTGCCATAGATCTTCTAATTGCTACTCAACCAGGGTAATCCCAAAATGACATCAGTAGACAACTTTTCATGAGATATACAATACAGACCAAAAGTTTGGACACACCTTCTCATTCAAAGAGTTTTCTGTATTTTCATGACTATGAAAATTGTAGATTCACACTGAAGGCATCAAAACTATGAATTAACACATGTAGAATTATATACTTAACAAAAAAGTGTGAAACAACTGAAAATATGTCTTATATTCTAGGTTCTTCAAAGTAGCCACCTTTTGCTTTGATTACTGCTTTGCACACTCTTGGCATTCTCTTGATGAGCTTCAAGAGGTAGTCACCTGAAATGGTATTCCAACAGCCTTGAAGAAGTTCCCAGAGATGCTTAGCACTTGTTGGCCCATTTGCCTTCACTCTGCGGTCCAGCTCACCCCAAACCATCTCGATTGGGTTCAGGTCTGGTGACTGTGGAGGCCAGGTCATCTGGCGTAGCACCCCATCACTCTCCTTCTTGGTCAAATAGCCCTTACACAGCCTGGAGGTGTGTTTGGGGTCATTGTCCTGTTGATAAATAAATGAGGGTCTAACTAAACGCAAACCGGATGGAATAGCATGCTGCTGCAAGATGCTGTGGTAGCCATGCTGGTTCAGTATGCCTTCAATTTCGAATAAATCCCCAACAGTGTCACCAGCAAAGCACCCCCACACCATCACACCTCCTCCTCCATGCTTCACGGTGGGAACCAGGCATGTAGAGTCCATCCGTTCACCTTTTCTGCGTCGCACAAAGACACGGTGGTTGGAACCAAAGATCTCAAATTTGGACTCATCAGACCAAAGCACAGATTTCCACTGGTCTAATGTCCATTCCTTGTGTTCTTTAGCTGTTAACCTGCGATTTCTGAGACTGGTGACTTATGGATGAACTTATCCTTCGCTGCAGAGGTGACTCTTGGTCTTCCTTTCCTGGGGCGGTCCTCATGTGAGCCAGTTTCTTTGTAGCGCTTGATGGTTTTTACGACTGCACTTGGGGACACTTTCAAAGTTTTCCCAATTTTTCGGACTGACTGACCTTAATTTCTTAAAGTAATCATGGCCACTTGTTTTTCTTTACTTAGCTGCTTTTTTCTTGCCATAATACAAATTCTAACAGTCTATTCAGTAGGACTATCAGCTGTGTATCCACCTGACTTCTGCCCAACACAACTCATGGTCCCAACCCCATTTATAAGGCAAGAAATCCCACCTATTAAACCTGACACGGCACACCTGTGAAGTGAAAACCATTTCAGGTGACTTCCTCTTGAAGCTCATCAAGAGAATGCCAAGAGTGTGCAAAGCAGTAATCAAAGCAAAAGGTGGCTACTTAATTCCACATGTGTTAATTCATAGTTTTGATGCCTTCAGTGTGAATCTACAATTTTCATAGTCATGAAAATACAGAAAACTCTTTGAATGAGAAGGTGTGTCCAAACTTTTGGTCTGTACTGTAATGAACATTTTTCGTAATGAATAGACCCAATCTTCATAATGAAACCAATGGTTTTATACTCAATAAAGCCTCCAGCTAATGGAGCAGCATCCAGACACTGGAATGGGTTCAGGTAGTCTATATATCATGAGACTCAAGGAAGCCACTAAATGAAAATTAATAAAATTTGCTGCAGCTCCAGAATCTACAAAAGCTAAACCAGAAACAGACCTTCCTAGTGAAAATAAATTAAATCAGACATTTTGTGAAGAACCTGTGCGTTTGCGTGATCTCACTGATCATCACTCAGATGTTGAAGTTTTCCACGTTTGGCTAAGAAAGACAAGATCGCAGTTGATGTGCAGGACTGCTGCAGTAGAAACACAGGCCTTTCTTCAGGCGATATTCCTTCCCGTTGCTGAGTGAACATAGTACCCACTTGCATGGGCTCCTTGAACTCCACTGGTGCCTTGGATACAGAGTCCTGAGGGACAGAGGAAAGAGAAGAAAAACGGACAAGGACAGATCTTTTCCGTTTATGCTCCCTAAGATGTCTGTCAAGTCAAATAGCTAGGGACATAAGTAAAATAACTCAGAAAGTATCAGAAAGACCTAGTCTAAACTGTGACCTAAGAGCATTCCAGCCAGAGACAGTACACCACTTACGGAATTCAGAACAATAATCTTCCACTGGTCATCTGATGTAAGGAAAAAAGTTGGCTTTCTGCGTAAGGTTACTTTCACACTAGTGTTTTTAATTTCCGGTATTGAGTTCCGTCATAGGGGCTCAATACCGGAAAAAAACGCTTCAGTTTTGTCCCCATTCATTGTCAATGGGGACAAAACTGAACTGAAGACAACGGAATGCTCCTGAAAGCATTCCGTTCCGTCTTCAGACCGGAGAACAAACCGCAGCATGCTGCGGTTTTCTCTCCGGTCCAGGCATCCGCACCAAGACGGATCCGGAATGACCCCCAATGCAAGTCAATGGGGACGGATCCGTTTGGTGTGACACACCAGTAATCCGGATCTGTCCTCCACTGACTTGCAATGGGGGGTCATTCCGGATCCGGCTACACATATACAGAAATACATACAGATATACATACATACTCACACATACACACACATACATACTCCAGGCAGGGACGCCGGCAGCATGTCTTCACGTGCCTCCTGCACGCAGCTATGACGTTTCCCCACTGCGCCCAGCAGAGGGCGCTGTGGGGAATCGTCATCACTGCGTGCAGGAGGCGCGTGAAGACGCGATGCTGGCGCGCGATGCTGGCCCTGGCTGGAGTATGTAAGTATGTATGTGTTTGTGTGTATGTGTGTGTATGTATGTTCTCTGTGTCTGTGTCAACATGTGTGGGGCCGGAGCGCTGCTCCGGCTCCACACATGTATCAGTGGCAGTACGGATCCGTCGGCACCCTTTAGGTGCCGGATCCATGCTGCCGCTAGTGTGAAAGAGGCCTAAGCTGTCCTATCTGGCTCATAATACAGGAGACCAAGAGTGGAAAAGAACTGGTCAACAGAAAATAATTCAGGAGAGTTGGGTGATAGTGAAAAGGTCCATTTCTGAAGGTCTCCCTGAAGCAGGTATATAATGATGCCCACTCTCTGAGCTTCTGTACCTGATGAGTGTGGTCTAAGATGAAAATAAAATTTACAGCTCTCATGGAAGGTTACAAAATATTTCCAGTCACCAGAGGTCAAGGAGCTTAAAATTAGGCTCTACTGGTGACAGTGCTTTAACAACAGGGGGTTAACAACAGGGGTCTGTCAGTACTCTTGCTGCTGCACTCTCTCCGCTAGATCCTGAACCAGTTGGGCAATACCCGCCATCTGATTGGCGAATGCTGCCATGATGTTTATAACTGAGCAGGTCACCAGAAAAATTTATTTTTTTGGGCCAGTGATAATGTATCACCTGTAGGTATGGACAGATACTTTTTTAAATGATATTTGTTTTTACCAATGAATTTTTTGTCATGCTGCTCTACATAGGAAGTAACAATACAGGGGTTACATACTTGCTATAAAAAAATGCCATTAAAAGCACATGCCCCCCCCAAAAAAATTATTTGACCAAAAATGGCACAAGAAAGGTGTCAAAAACTGCATAACCCAGGCTTTTGGGATCCATCTTTTTATGGCAACATCTGTATGTATGTCAGTATCTTTAGGCGATGTTCACATCTCTGGAACATAAATGCGGTAGTTTGTTCTACCAGAGGATCAGACTACCGGCATTACTGTATCTGGCATAACCGAACACTGCCTCACTGTGCTGGAACCTCATTGACTATAATGGGATTCAATGGGGATTGGGCAACTCTCCAGCATTAATGACAAATACCGATGCATGCAGTGTCTGACTGTACTGGATATGGTAACTCTGGTGGTTTATTCCTCTGCTGGAACATTACTGAATTTACGTGCCAGAGATGTGAACATAGCCAAATTAAGGATCTCAGCAATTCTTTCAAATAACTTACTCCAGGTCATCACAATATCAATGTCCTCACTTCATTGTGTACTGAAGGGGGCAGACAAGTAACGTTTTAGTGGTAGAAGGTAGGGAATTTTTTCTTGAATACTTTGATACTTTGTAGTCCACAGTATGAGAATCCTTTAGCCTGACAAGACGTAATGAAAAAATTCCTTAGAAGGGAAGTGCGATTTTTTGCAGATATATGAAATCTCTTTTGAGTTTTGCCATTTAGTTACAAATTCATATGGATAGGACTACTGGAGTGCTGTGGGTCAGTTACTAGTGGAGTTACTTAGGCAGGGTCCTTGCTCTCCTTAAAGGTACCAGCTGTGTATGGGAACTAATAGGCAATACGCCATTGGAAAATAATATTCCAAGAGGTATCTCCCAGGGAAAGAGAACCATCTTGCTGACTTTAACAAGCCTTGGGACATGACAAGAGAAAATAGCCAAGCCAATGGATGGAAATATCCAGGCGGATGGATATTTGGCTTGGCTATTTTCCCTTGTCATGTCCTAAGGCTTGTTAAAAAGTTGGACTTTTACTTACCACATTCAAAAAGTGACGCTAGCGAGATCTTTTTTTCTGGAAAATACTGTTGCATAATAGAATTACTGACATCATTACATGCTTCATAAAGTTTATAATTTAATTTGAGATATTTGAAAAAACACGAAAAAAGCACCAAAATCATTTAAATATATTCTTAAAGGAACAGTGACCCACATCAATCATTCCAGGCTGACTTTTTATACTTAATGTCATATTCATGGGACATCAGATAACAAGTGTCTTATCAGGCATTAAGCTTCTGCTTTCTAATATAAAATTAATTTCAGGTTGGTAATACGTAGTGATTTGTCTACAAATCTCTCTATGGAAGGATGTGGCCTTTTATACGCTTTTATAGCTTAATTCTTCAAATCAATTCATCCAACTGATGTATGTACATGAGTAATCTTTAAACATGGATTACTGGTGTGTAAAGCCAGCTGCAATCATTTGCTTTATATGTTCTTTCTCCAGTGCTATCTAGTCAGATGTTTATGGGCTTGGATAATGTTCTAGAACTAATTATTAGAAAATCACGTACAGTAATGTTGTGGGTGCACAAAGTACAAAATATGCAGCTAAGTATGTAGTTGAACATGCAAGACATGCCATTAGGTAGTGATTGGTATACACACAAAGGATATTCGGTGTGATCGAATCAAGATTACATTTAGAGTATGGTCAGATAAGGTGGATAACGACTGCTACGAAGCCCAAACGCAACAGTATTATACAATGACATTATATACAGTGACATGACAGGGGGAATTCAAAAATTTGCTGAGGGGCCCAGTCATGTCTAGTTACACCACTGGGTTTCACCCTTTGCAATGCAGAAGGTATAATACTTGTCAAATTTGCAGCCAGATCCTTGTCAAAATCCATATGTAACAGACAGCTTTTGCCTTCTTTGTGGATTTTTCATGCTAAAATACATCCTATGTGGATGTATCCTTAAAGGGGTTGTCACACTTCAGCAAGTGGCATTTATCATGTAGAGAAAGTTACAGTAATTCAAGGCACTTACTAATGTATTGTGATTGTCCAAATTGCTTCCTTTGGTGGCTGGATTCATATTTCCATCACATTATACACTGCTTGTCTCCATGGTTATGACCACCCCGCAATCCATCAGTGGTGGTCGTGCTTGCACACTATAGTAAAAAATTGCTGGCCTCAGTAGTGGCCGGGACCGTGTGAGCGCACATAGGCTAGTTCTTTTTCATTTGTAGGGTGGTTGTAACCCTTGGAAACTAGCAGTGTATAATGTGATGGAAAACTAAATCGAGCCAGCAAGGAAGGCAATTATAAAATAATAAATGCTATTTGCTGAAGTGAGTAGTGTTGATCGAGCACCAAAGTGCTCGGGTGCTCTGGTGCTTGGGTAGAACACTTGGTAATGCTCGAGTGCTCTACAGAGCACCCGAGCACAATGGAAGTCAATGGGAGAACCAGAGCACTAAACCAGGCACCCCCTGCTCTGAAGAGGGGAGGGTGTCTGATTCACAGGAAAAGGTCAGAAAATGATGGAAACACCACTGAAATAGTTTGGGAACAACATGGGGAGGATGTCTGAATGCATCTTAGACTCCCAAGTATTTAGGATGTTCAAACGTTATACAGCAGACATAGCGCAGGTAATATCGCCGTCACTAACGGCAGAAAAAATTACACTGAATGTCACAGGTATTTAGGATTTTCAAACATTATACAGCAGACGTAGCGCAGGGAATATCGCCGTCACTAACGGCAGAAAAAATTACACTGAATGTCACAAGTATTTAGGATGTTCAAACGTTATACAGCAGACGTAGCGCAGGGAATATCGCCGTCACTAACGGCAGAAAAAATTACACTGAATGTCACAGGTATTTAGGATGTTCAAATGTTATACAGCAGACGTAGCGCAGGGAATGTCGCCTTGATTAGCGGCAGAAAAAAATACACTGGATGTCACAGGTATTTAGGATGCACAAACATTATACAGCACACGTAGCGCAGGTGGTGTTATTGTCAGGCAATTTTGCGCAAATTTTGCCAAAAATACAATAGATGTTGCAGCCAGATAAAACAATAGTCCTTAAAAGGACTTTTGGGTCTTTTGAAAAGAAAAACTAAACCTGCCTAGCCAAATCCTATCCCTACACTATCTGTCCCTCCTTGGGCAAACGTTATACAGCAGACGCAGCGCAGGTAATGTCGCCTTGATTAGCGGTAGAAAAAAATACACTGAATGTCACAGGTATTTAGGATGCACAAATGTTATACAGCACACGCTGCGCAGGTAATGTTGCCTTGATCAGTGGCAGAAAAAAAATACACTGGATGTCAGGTATTTAAGATGCACAAACGTTATACAGCAGACACTGCACAGGTAATGTCGCCTTGATTAGCGGCAGAAAAAAAATACACTGGATGTCAGATATTTAGGATGCAAAAACGTTATACAGCACACACTGTTCAGATAATGTCGCCTTGATTAGCGGCAGAAAAAAATACACCGGATGTCACAGGTATTTAGGATGCACAAACATTATACAGCACACGCAGCACAGGTGGTGTTAAGGTCAGGCAATTTTGCACAACTTTTGCACCCAAAAAACTAGATGTTGTAGCCAGATAAAGCAATAGTCCTTAAAAGGAGGTTTGGGTCTTTTGAAAAGAAAAACTAAACCTGCCTAGCCAAATCCTATCCCTACACTATCTGTCCCTCTTTGCAGCAGCTCTCCCTGACTAAGACTGAGCCGGGTCACATGTCACCGGGTGCTATATACCCGAGGACATGTTCCCGGCCATCCAATCACTGTAATGCCAGTAGCCAACATGGCTACGGCATTACAGTGAATGCCAGTACCTCCCCGCACGCTGATTGAGAAATGTGCGGGGAGGGGACTTGAGCATGGTGCCACCCCAAGAGAACAGCCCAAGAGAACAGCACCAGCCAATCAGCTCCCCTCCATCCTACACACCAGAGCGCTGAATAACAGACACCCCAGGGATGAGAACGGAGCCGTCCACAACCGCTGGTAAGCTGCCTAGGTCAATTACACTGACTGACATATAAACACAGGGGACCAATCGGCGGTATAAAAATGTCATAATTGGTGAACGTCAAAGATCAGAGGTCAAAAGTTAGGTAAAAGGAAAGATCGGCCATACAATATGTGTATATTGTGATAAAGGGCACAATGCCAACAGCAACAATACTGCATAATCATATGGCTAGGCTACGAATCAGGACATCATAGTGGCATTATAGTTGTCACAAAGGAGAGGTGTGCACACATAATAACAATATATCATAAGTTATATGTATACATAACATAGGTACACACCATATCCCATCTAATGTAACCAGGGCATTTGTACACAATCCAACAAATGCCTAGTGTCGTGGATAAAACCGAAAATAACCTTTAAAGGAACTGAATGTAGTTGTTAAGAAATGGACAGTCCATATTGGAATGATGTGAGTGTGCCTGAACATTCTCACACATTCTCACACTAACTGCGTACTATCACATGTTATAAAAAACACGCGTATGAGATGTGTTTATTCAAACCGTCCGGACGTACAGTCATTAAACGAAAAGTCCATTGGGCCTCTTTTTGTAGCAAAAGTCTGTCCAAATCGCTCCCCCTCGGGGATGGTCTCAGAACCTCAATGCCCTGGAAACATAAAGTGTGACTCTCTGTCACGTGCTTCTCGGCCATGTGTCGAGCAATGGGGGTATCCGCATTTTTCCGGATGTCCCCCAAATGCTCGCCAATACGTCTCCTAAATTCTCTAATGGTCTTACCCACGTATTGGGCGCCGCAGAAGCATGTGGCCAGATATACTAAGCCCGTAGTTTTACATGTAATGAATGACCTGATATCATAAGTGCGTCCTGTCTTGGTGCTCCGAAAGGTATTACCCCTTGTAATAGAGCCGCATGCAATACAGTTACCGCATTTAAAAGTGCCCTTGAGAGGGTCAGGGAGCCATTGGCGAGGGCCTGGTATCGGCTGGTGAAAGCTATGCACCAGTCGATCCTTAATGTTGCGACCACGGCGGAAGGAAATTGATGGGGTCTCCCCCACCAAATGTCCAACATCAGGGTCAGTCCGTAAGATGCCCCAAAACTCCGAAAGCACATAATTGATCATATTATGTGCTTCATCAAAGTTGCCAATAATTCTGATGGAATCTGACTGTTTCTCCCTTACCCGTGGATTAAGGAGAGGTGCTCGTTCACTCCCCAGGGCCTGTTGGTATGCCTGGTTAAGGATTGGAGCTGGATAGCCACGGTGTTTAAACCGCTTGTATAGCTCATCAGCTGCTATCCTAAAATCACTGATCCCAGAGCAATTGCGTCGAAGACGCAAGTACTGGCCCTTCAGGATCCCTCGTTTTAGGGATGGTGGATGACAGCTTTCACAGTTGAGCAAGCTATTAGTGGCTGTGGCTTTTCTGAAAAGGCGTGTGCCCAGGGTATTGTCAGTATTTTTAAAAATCGTAAGATCTAAAAACGTAATACTGATTTCATGTATTTCACTGGTAAAATAAAGGCCCCAATCATTCTCGTTCAGCTTGTGAACGAACAAATCAAAAGATGTCTTGTTCCCTTGCCACAGGACCAAGACGTCATCGATATACCGTAACCACACGACAATCGATGACGTGAGTTCTGTAAGTGCATCACCAAAGATTATGTCCCGCTCCCATCGCCCCAGATATAATTTGGCAAACGTAGGGACACACGGGCTCCCCATCGCCACACCTTGTAGCTGATGATAGTACCTATTGTTGAATAGGAATGTATTATGTTCTAGAATTAATTTCATGAGTTGCAACACAAACTCACTATGCTGACTAACTTGTGTACCACGCTCCTGTAAATACAGGGCGATCATCTCACATCGCTTAGCATGGGGAATGGAGCTTTATAGTGCCTCCACATCCAAACTAGCCAGCATAGTTCCTAGTTCCACATGGATGCCCTCAACTCTTTTTATGACATCCATGGAGTCCCTAACGTACGAGGGCAAAGCTGTCACAAATGGCCGCAGTATCTGGTCCACATATGTACTGATAGGATGTGTAAGACTATTGGTACCAGACACTATTGGCCTACCCTTGAGTGGCTGAAGCCCCTTGTGGACTTTAGGGAGACAATAGAAACATGCTGCTAGTGGATGTGGAGGCAAGAGGAATTCATACTCAGCCCTACTGATTAATCGCTTCTGTAGGGCTTGAGACAAAATCCCATTGAGTGCACTGCGATCCTGTGGCATAGGGTTGGAGGGAAGGGTGTTGTAACATCGGGAGTCCCTGAGAATGGTCAGGCACATCTCAACATACTGTGTCTGGTCCAAGATCACAATATCGCCCCCCTTATCGGAGGGCTTGATCACAATTGAGTGATCTGACTCAAGGGACCTTAAGGCCTCAGCTTGGGCACGTGTAAGATTATATACCATATTAACATATGTCTGACCTTCCAACATCCTCAATCGGTCCGTGACAACTTTTAAAAAGATGTTGCAGGGAGTATTATCTCCAATCCGTGGATTTTTTGAGGATTTAGGTTTCAGGTTGGTGAATGGCCCTTCACCTAGGCCTCTATTCCCTTCCTCCCAGAGATCTGCCAGTATCTGTATATCCGCTAGTTCTTCGATGTTAATGCCCAGGGACTCACATTCTGTCCTGTTGTGTGTGGTGAAGAACTTTTTCCATTTTAATTTAAGTATGAACAGATGCAGATCTTTAACCCAATCAAACAGAATAAATCTGTGGGAACAAATGACAGTCCTTTCCCTAATACCTCTCATCAGATGGGGACTTGTTGTGGGAATAAGATATCATTTTCGATTGCGGAGAAGATAGTCCGATATTGGCTGACTTCTCCCTAAAAAATTCCCACGGGATCGGGGGCCTCTGTTGCGTCTCCCCTTATATGGTCTCCCACGAAAAGTGGTAGACTGCTCACTGGGAGGGAAAAAATTCCTGGAACCACTGTCGGATTCCCCTTCTGAAGAGGAGGGTTCGGTATCTATCTCAAGGGCCTTGCTGGGTTTTTGACTGTAATCGAAGATGTGGCCGTCTTTAAAATGAGTAGTGTCCCTCACGTATTGGAAATGCTTACGCTCCTTAATCTGAGCCGTAAACCATTCCACCGTTTGCTGTAGTGTTTGCTCCTTACAAGGACAATCAGGATGTTTAGAAAATGATTTGGCACCCTCAATCTGTTCCTTAAGCCGGGAGTCGGTACGCTCATACACACATCGTTCTTCCTGAAGGAGAAGGGTCATCAAATGTAAAGATGACTTGATTGATTCCTTCTCCCACTTTATCAGAAAGTCCGGTGAGCGTATCCTGGCTACCGGCATGAGGGGAATTCTGAGACCTCGTGGAACAATCTGTATTTTAAGGTATGTTTCTAATGTTTGAATTTCCCACCAACCCCTAATATGGTCTTTATACGTATTGGTTAGTTGTTTAAATGAACCATTAATACTAGGGGCACGTGGTTCGGTGGGAAGGACAGCATCAGAGAACACTGCTCTAGCCTCATTATCCCAACCTGTAGTATTGACGCCACCTGACAAAAAACCTGCCATCCCCCTATCCAGACGTAACGAAATAAAAAGGGCTAACGATAAATAATTGGCAAAAGCAAGTAGGCGTCCACAATTACAAATTATCTCACAGTGAAAAATGGGCGCTAAGAAAAAATAACAAACTTTTATTTAATTTAATAGTTAAAATAGGTCAAAGAACACGCCCAAGAATACCAAGCGCTACTGACAAATTGGCGCTCAATGGTATTATTGAGTGAAGGAGTACAGCAAGGCAGACACCTGCCTCATATGTTTTGTCACAGGTACTCAATAAGTTCCTCTGGGTGGTGGTAGCCTAACTAGCAATGGTTTGCTATCTCAAATCCCTATGCCCCTGACAAACCTAATCAGTGCTGCTAACTAAGTGGCAGAAACAGAGGAGGCAACTGGCTTGAAATACTAAGCTCAACGCGTTTCTGGATAGAAACCCTATCCTCATCAGGAGCTACAAGTAATACAGCTGCCTAATAGCCACAAACAAATAAACAAACAAATAGAGCAGCGAGCGCACGCCACCTCTGACTGTGGCGGCGTCTCCGGCACTGGTGTGGCCGTAGCGTGGCCGCTGAATCTCCCGGGTAAAATAGGTGTGTCTCCACCCCAAGAGAACAGCACCAGCCAATCAGCTCCCCTCCATCCTACACACCAGAGCGCTGAATAACAGACACCCCAGGGATGAGAACGTAGCCGTCCACAACCGCTGGTAAGCTGCCTAGGCCAGTTACACTGACTGACATATAAACACAGGGGACCAATTGGCGGTATAAAAATGTCATAATTGGTGAACGTCAAAGATCAGAGGTCAAAAGTTAGGTATGCGCCACACTTAACTTATCTCCAAACTCAGAGTGGTGATAGTTTTGTCCTGATAGCAAAACAACATGATATCGCGAGATTGTAACTAAACTCTAAAAAACTGCAATACACGTCACAACCACTGGGCGGTGAGTGCTCCACATTTAGCTGATTGCTCAGCTGCTTTTTCTTTTGTTTAGAGCTGCTGGCCTCAGATGTGAGATATTTATCGGCAGACCAAGCTAAATGTGGTGAGATCTATTGAGAATATTTAATGTGCTAAAGTCAAAACACATGAGAAAAAAGGAAAACTAAATAGAGTATCCAAACATTGTGTGTTACTGTCAGCTGGACTGTGTATCTAATCCTATCATAAGAAATACTGTCTACAGAGTCGTGTATCTAAGCCTATTATGTGTGATACTGTCTGCGTAGCAGTGTATCTAATCCTGTCATGTGTGATACTGTCTACAGTGTCGTGCATCTGAACCTATTGTGTGTGATACTGCGTGAAGAGTTGTGTATCTCATCATATCATGTGTAATACTGTCTAAAGAGTTGTGTATCTAATCCTATCATGTGTGATACTGTCTGAAGAGTTGTGTATCTAAACCTGTCATGTGTGATACTGTCTGCTTACCAGTGTATCTAATCCTATCATATGTGATACTGTCTTCAGGATCGTGTATCTAATCCTATCCTGTGTGATACTGTCTGCCGAGCTGTGTATCTAATCCTATCATATATAATACTGTCTGAAGAGTTGTGTATCTAATCTGATCATATGTAATACTGTCTGCAGAGTTGTGTATCTAAGCTTATCATGTGTGATACTGTCTGTTTAGATGCGTATCTATTCCTACTTTGTGTGATACTGTCTGCTTAGATGTGTATCTAATCCCACCTTGTTTGATACTGTCTGCTGAGCTGTGTATCTAATCCTATCATGTGTGATACATTTTGCAGAGTTGTGTATCTAATCCTATAATGTGTGATACTGTTTGCAGAGTTGTGTATCCAATCCTTTCATGTGTGATACTATCTGCAGAGTTGTGTATCTAAACCTATTGTGTATGATACTGCCTGCTAAATTGTGTATCTAATCCTATCATGTGTGATACTGTCTGCTGAACTGTGTATCTAATCCTATTCTGGGTGACAGTGTCTGCTGAACTGCGTATCTAATCCTATCATGTGTGATACTGTTTGCAGAGTTGTGTATCTAATACTATCATGTGTGATACTGTCTGCTAAACTGTGTATCTAATCCTATCATGTGTGATACTGTTTGCTGAACTCTGTATCTAATCCTATTCTGGGCGATAGCATCTGCTAAGCTGTGTATCTAATCCTATCATGTGTGATACAGTTTGCAGAGTTGTGTATCTAATCCTATCCTGTGTGATACTGTCTGCTGAACTGTGTATCTAATCCTACTCTGGGTGACAGTGTCTGCTAAACTGCGTATCTAATCCTATCATGTGTGATACTGTCTGCTGAACTGTGTATCTAATCCTATCATGTGTGGTACTGTCTGCTGAACTGTGTATCTATTCCTATCATGTGTGATACTGTCTATGAAGCGATTAGATGTATGTGTATAGAGTGTGATACTGTCTGCTGAGCTGTGTATCTAATTCTATTAGTGGTGATACTCTCTGCTGAACTGTGTATCTAATCCTACCTTGTGTGAGTTTTCTGCTGACCTGTGTATCTAACTCTATTAGGTGTGATACTGTCTTTGAAGCTATTGTTGTATCTTTATAGAGTGTGATACAGATAGAGATAAGGAGCTTTTCATTGTGAACATACTGTACACTCAGCCACTGCTCAGATAAGAGAGGTGGGGGAGGTGCTCATGTATTTCAGTCCCTGTATTTCCCTGTCTTGTGGATGAGGCCTGATTACCAGTTAAGTAAGGCTACTTTCACATTAGCGGCAGCACGGATCCGGCAGGTGAAGGGTGCCGCCAGATCCGTGCTGCCGCAGGGACATTTGTGGGGCCAGAACCGCGCTCCCTCCCCACACATGTCACACAGTACATATACACACACACAGTTATATACACATACAAATACACATACATACTTACATGCTCCCGGCAGGTCTCCACAGCGCAGGAGGAGCAGGACGGTGCACATATAGGACAATTCCCCACAGCGCCCTATGTGTGCGCCGTCCTGCTCCTCCTGCGCTGTGGAGACCTGCAGGGAGCATGTAAGTATGGATGTGTATATGTCTGTGTATATGTCTGTGTATGTTTATGTGTATATGTCTGTGTATATGTCTATGTATGTATGTGTGCAGGTGACAGATCTGTTTACCATTGTGTCACACTGAACGGATCTGTCCCCATTGACTTTCATTGGGGGTTCATTGGTGCAGTTGCCTGGAACGGAGAGCAAACCGCAGCATGCTGCGTTTTGCTCTCCGGTCTGAAGACGGAACGGAATGCTTTTAGGAGCGCTCTGTTGTCTTCAGTTCAGTTTTGTCCCCATTGACAATGAATGGGGACAAAACTGAAGCGTTTTATTCCGGTATTGAGCCCCTATGACGTAACTCAATACCGGAATTATAAAACGCTAGTGTGAAAGTAGCCTAAGTTATAGAAGCCCATTCATGTTGCTAATGGAAAATATAGCACAAAACATGTTTATTGTTTTCAGTCCCTGAGGCGGAGCTTATTTTTAGGAAAAAAAAAACCTTTCCACAGAGCACTGGTGCCACTGATTTTGTCCCCCTTACATTTTTTTAATTATTTTGGCAGACCCAGGTCTGTGGACCTTTAGAAAAAAATACTAGAGTACTCCTGATTCAGGGTTTAATTTGAACAAACTTTAATTATGGGTTTAATCAGGGGTGTAGCTAAAGGCTCATGGGCCCTGGTGCAAGAGTTCAGCTTGGGCCCCCCTTCCCTCAGTACTTTGTGTGTCTTCTTATGCAGCACAAGGGTCTTTGGGCCCCCTCAGGCTCCTGGGCCCGGTAGTGACTGCTACCTCTGCACCCCCTATAGCTACGCCCCTGGGTTTAATGCAGAAAATAACAATTGCACCATTTTTATTTACGACATCTCCCAATCCTAATGAATTACCATTGGGCAGCTGTAGTCCAGAACCACAGCATGGATCTAGGGCTGCCCTTTACTCTTCCATGAAAAGCTTTAGTAATACAGAATGTTACATGCCAGTGGTATTGCCTTTCTTTTCTATCACTAATGGAAGGACTTTATACAGACCAATGTAATTGTTGTACAGTTAGGACGTCATCCCAGAACTTAAGTATTCCATCAATCATCTCCTGCTTAGTCCTCGGCCTTATTTCAGACCTTATAAATCTATAGTGCCAGTATATAATAAGTATATATAATCCTCTTACGACCTCCCTCCTCATATTGCATGCATTGCCAATAAATATATATTGCCCACTCTGTATTGCCAATGGAGAATCCCCCCTGCAAATCAGACAAGAAGAGAACAGGTTCTATATTTTTGGTGGGGCCATGGAGCAGACATTCAGATGCAGGCAGCACATGGTGTTGTCCACATCTTTTTGCCCCCATTGAAATGAATGGGTCCTCAAAAAATGTGGATCGGATGCAGACCAAAAATATGGTCATGTGAATGCACTAAGGGTAAATACACAAAGTTTTCTGGATGAGGATTTGAAGCAGACCTGCAACAGAAACGGATTGGAAACTAATTAGGCTTCTTCCACACTGGCTTTATAGCTGGATCCGGCAGGGTTCAGTAATAACGCTTCCGTTACTGATAATACAACCGTCTGCATCCGTTATGAACGGATCCGGTTGTATTATCTGTAACATTGCTGGGACTGATCCGTCATTAACTTCATTGAAAGTCAGTGGAGGACGGATCCGGTTTCTATTGTGTCAGACAGAACGGATCCGTCCCCATTGACCTGCATTGTGGGTCATGACGTTTTGCTCCGGATCCCCAGGATGGAAAGTAAAATACGACATATTGCGGTTTGCTCTCCAGCCTGCGGACACATCTAAACTGAATGGAATGTATTTTGGAGCCTCCGTTCTCTTCAGTTCAGTTTTGTCCCCATTGACAATGAATGGGGACAAAACTGAAGCGGGTATTTCCGGTATTGAGCCCCTATGACAGAACTCAATACGGGAAAACAATAACACTAGTGTGAAAATACCCTTAGAACTATAAAGGAAGGATTTATACTTCTGGCTTTGGCTCCTGGTATATTAGCATTCAGCATTATACTGTAGCTTCTCACAACTGTCCTATCATCTAAGAGTCCAGGCCTCATATTTGATGCTTATGACAATGGTCCAGTCTCCATTCCCTGTGTCTTTATTACCTGACTATTCACCATTGTATCCTGCTGTTGTTTGATTAGTCCCTGATTAGGGAAATACAGCCCCTCCTCTATTGTTCTAACCTAGACGTGTAAATGTAAGGCTTTACTTCTGCTGAGACACTGGTCTTCATCCAAAATGCAAACTTTCTAAGTGCACAAAATCATATTATACCAGAATTGTAAGTAAATATTCAATGCAAACAATGTTTCTGCTTCCCACAACTATCACCCCTATTTTCCTGCACTGCCTAAGGCCCCATTCACACGACCGTATGAATGGGGCCATATCTATCCGCAAAAATGCGGGAATAGATGCGGCCCCATTCACCTCTGTGGTGCTAGCTCCGTGCCGCGGCTCTTTTGAAGCATGTCCTATACATGTCTGTGCGCACGAACAAGTATAGGCATTTTCAATGGGGCCGCACGGCGTGTGTTCCAAGCGCTGCGGAACACACGCCGGGCGGCCCCCGTATATTTGTGGGTCCGCAGTAATGCGGGCCCGCAAATATACGGTCGTGTGAAAGGGGCCTAAAACCCCTGCACCCAGCAAGCAACTTCTTATCTCTCCCTCCATCTGACCTCCTGCCCAGATCTGTTCTGCAATAAAAACCTTCCTCTCTAGAGGGAATTGTAAGAAAGAGAGAGACAGGAAACCCAGGGAAATTAAATCCATGCTGCCGCAACTCACAATGAATGGGGACAAAACGAAAGCGTTTTTTTCCGGTATTGAGCCCCTATGACGGAACTCAATACCGGAATTTAAAAACGCTAGTGTGAAAATAGCCTTACTTAACTGGTAAACAGGCCTCATCCACAAGACAGGGAAATACAGGGACTGAAATACATGAGCACCTCCCCCACCTCTCTTATCTGAGCAGTGGCTGAGTGTACAGTATGTTCACAATGGAAAGCTCCTTATCTCTATCTGTATCACACTCTATAAAGATACAACAATAGCTTCAAGACAGTATCACACCTAATAGAATTAGATACACAGGTCAGCAGAAAACTATCACACAAGGTAGGATTAGATACACAGCTCAGCAGACAGTATCACACCTAATAGAATTAGATACACAGCTCAGAAGACAGTATCACACAAGGTAGGATTAGATACACAGTTCAGCAGACAGTATCACACATGATAGGATTAGATACACAACTTAGCAGATGCTGTCATCCAGAATAGGATTAGATACAGAGTTCAGCAGACAGTATCACACAAGATAGGATTAGATACACAACTTAGCAGGCAGTATCATACACAATAGGCTTAGATAAGCAACTCTACAGATAGTATCACACATGATAGGATTAGATACACAACTCTGCAAACTATATCACACATGATAGGATTAGATACACAGCTTAGCAGATGCTGTCGCCCAGAATAGGATTAGATACACAGTTCAGCAGACAGTATCACACAAGATAGGATTAGATACACAGATATGTAGGCAGTATTACCCAGAATAGGATTAGATACCCATCTAAGCAGACAATATCACACAAGGTGGGATTAGATACGCAGCTAAGCAGACAGTATCACATATGATAGGATTAGATACAAAGCTTAGCAGACAGTATCGCATATGATAGGATTAGATACAAAGCTTAGCAGACGCTGTCACCCAGTATATGATTAGATACAGAGTTCAGCAAACAGTATCACACATGATAGGATTAGATACACGGATACGCAGACAGTATCACACATGATAGGATTAGATACACAACTCTGCAAACAGTATCACACATGATAGGATTAGATACACAGATATGCAGGCAGTATCACTCAAGATAGGATTAGATACCCATTTTAGCAAACAGTATCACGCATGATATGATTAGATACACAGCTCAGCAGACAGTTTAACACATGATAGGATTAGATACGTAGTTTAGCAGACACTGTCACCCAAAATAGGATTAGATGCACAGTTCAGCGGACAGTATCACACATGATAGGATTAGATACACAGCTCAGCAGACAGTTTCACACATGATAGGATTAGATATGTAGTTTAGCAGACACTGTCACCCAGAATAGGATTAGATACACAGTTCAGCAGACAGTATCACACATGATAGGATTAGATACACATCTCAGCAGACAGTTTCACACATGATAGGATTAGATACGTAGTTTAGCAGACTCTGTCACCCAGAATAGAATTAGATACACAGTTCAGAAGACAGTATCACACGAGATAGGATTAGATATCCATTTTAGCAGACAGTATCACACATGATATGATTAGATACACAGCTCAGCAGACAGTTTCACACATGATAGGATTAGATACGTAGTTTAGCAGACACTGTCACCCAGAATAGGATTAGATACACAGTTCAGCAGACAGTATCACACATGATAAGATTAGATACACAGATTGGATAATCATTAAGGAATATTAAATGTCATGGTAAAACTGAGGTATATACTGACACCCTGAATTGTATTATGTACATTTGTAACATGTAATGGGACTGTTAAAATTGTATAATTGTCTATGCATAATACTGTGGTTGGTGTGTCTTATTTTGCATATAACTAATATAATACTAGACTAGCACTGTATACTGACACCAAGTGTACTGTACCTAACTCATAGCATACGGCATATAGACTTGTGGTAAACAATGGCAGCGGGCAAAATATATGATAATCATTGGACACTAAAAAAAAAATAAAAATCCTTCGCAGGGATTTGTTTAATGTATACAATATATTTTGCTATTTAGGTTAAATGTAAGAAGTGAATACCTTATATTCAGGTATTAGCTAGTAAAACAATGCGCCACCTGGTGTCTGAAAGTTGTATTACAATTTATCCAATTTAGTTATAACGTCACTTCGTGACACACATCTCAGGACATGTTGAGATAGGTGATCAGTTAAGTGTGGACACATCTGTAGGCTACCACCACCCAGAGGAACTTATTGAGTACCTGTGACAAAACATATGAGGCAGGTGTCTGCCTTGCTGTACTCCTTCACTCAATAATACCATTGAGCGCTAATTTGTCAGTAGCGCTTGGTATTCTTGGGCGTGTTCTTTCACCTGTTTTAACTATTAAATTAAATAAAGGTTTGTTATTTTTTCTTAGCGCCCATTTTTCACTGTGAGATAATTTGTAATTGTGGACGCCTACTTGCTTTTGCCAATTATTTATCGTTAGCCCTTAATACCAGACTTTGCATTCAGGTGAATAAAAGGAGCCACACATGTATGGCCGCTTCTCCAGTCCAACACAATCTAGTCAGCCGTGTAACAGTCAATAAATCCTAGTGAGGAAATATAAGTACTCACTCTTCAGAAGTATGATACTTTCAAGCTTTTTATTATATCTTTGCACAATTTGTGGCCTTCATTTCATTCTGAGAACGCTGAGCTGAATCCTATCCCATACCGCGCAATGTTTCAGGGGTCACGCCCCCTACCTCATGTGTAGTTGCTTCTCCAGTCATCACTTCACACAGTATGAAGTCACCTTAAATGACCCTCACAGAGTGATGCCCCCTTAAGTGTGCCCCACACAGTTATGCCCATCTAGATTGCACCCCTCCATCATTATGCCCCCATCATAGTTATGCCCCCTTTAGTGGCCCCCCACACACAGTTATGTTCCCTTAAATGCCCCCACATAGTTATGCCACCTTAGATGGCCCTCCACACAGTGATACCCCCCATTTAGTGCCTCCCGATACAGATATGCCCCCCTTAGATAGCCTTACATTTAACCTGTTGCTATGGATTAATATTTGACCCTATTTAACTAATGTATAAATATATCAGGGGTCAGTACAGAGATCTCTCCCGTCATCTATTTTTCCCCTGCAGGACTGCGGGAACGGAGCAGCCCGTCGGAAAAAAATAAGCAATGTCACACCTCCCCAATATACCCTACACGACCAAGTACTTATGTTGTTATGTCAGGACCGGTGAAAGATCCTCTTTAAGGTTTGCTACTAAAAGTTGATATTCAGACTAGACGACATAAGATATTGTTACAAAAGGAAGCTACATATTTTGATCTGTAGAACTGATGCCTTGGTTCCTCTCAGTATGAAAGATAGAAATGAATTAAGTGCATTCTTGTAATTATGTAGCTGTTTTACTGTTCACTGCTTTGTTATGTAATATGTGATGCACTATTGTATACTGTCTTTTTAATCATTTGTATGTTAATTGGTTGTGAGTGTTTCAAAACGTGAATTCAAAAGATTTGAGAATGAATAAGCTTACGCAGGCTTAGTAAATAAATATATTTACTAAGTGTGATTTAATATAATAACACAGACAAATCATATACAGAATAATAAAAAGTAAGTACATCACTAGCCTAAATATGCAATATTATGGCATGAGACTACGTCGATCATGCTATAACACATGGCTGTCTACCATGTTATAACACATGACCGACACCACAGGGTGTACAAGACATAGGGCAAATCAATACTTACATCCTACCTAGGTTGAAGTTCTAGGTGGAGTCCCCGAATGTATGTGTGCCACAGAGTGTAAACATTTTAGCCCCTCCTCCAGTGTGCAGCATGCATGTCTCTGAGATCACTCAAGAATGTGGTCTTATCAGCACAATGGGGGATGGGTACTAGATTACAAGGCACATCATTACACAGAATCATAATAATAAAAGAGAACAGAATTAAAGTGACAGAACCAATCAGTACTTAAAAAATACCCTTACAAAATAATGAGGAATGGAAAGGGTTATTTAAATGGCTCCATGCAGTACTTGGCTATTTTCGGCAGTCCTGTAAAAATGAATGGAGTGCGGCCTCGTGTGAGAGGCTCCTCTCCACTCACTTAGGGGTTCCGTTAAGGAAAAAGGTGATGGTCTGACATTGGTGGCACATCCTAGCGATATGCCACCAAATACCAAAGATGTGACAACCCCTTTAATACACTGAGCACTGATAACGGGAGAGAAGGAAGCCTTTCTGGGTTGTTCCACTAGCTAAGAAGGGTCTGGAGATGTAGTTATCTTAGAATGGCAAATTTGCATAAGAGCATAACAGATGCCTAAAATACAGATTTTTTTCTTTATTTTTCTGTTCTTCTGACGGATCAGAAGAACAGAAAAATAAATGATGATGTGAACCCAGTCTAAGGGGGTGGCTGCTGTTGTAGACATATCCAGTGTTATTTCTGTGGGAGCTGGCAGAGGTAGTTGCTACTGAATAGAAGGATGTGACACCTCAGGGAACTGCTAGGGCAATAGAAGTCAAATACTGCTCTGGGGTTGGAATCAGAGCTGAGGGATAAAGCCACTAAGTCTATTCATCCTGAAAGCAGCCAGGGCCTCAAAAAGAGACAGGTCGGTAAGAGAGACCAGTCGGTCTATAACCAAATACTGAGTGAGAGACTGTATGTGCAGTGGTTGTGAGATACCACAACCTGGGAGCACATATTAGAGACTGCAGATTGTGCTATACTGTTCCACATGGAAAGGTATCTGTAGTGATAGTGGAGAAAAAGCCATCTGCCACTCTGAGGCTAAGTTCACACTGCAAAATCAGCAACAGAAAAATCAGTAGCAGATTACGAGCTGGAAACAGGTTGGCATTTGGTGGCAGATTTGTAATTTGGTGGAGGTTTTACAGGAGTGTTTTACAAGAGTATTAGAATAGTTTTTGGATGTTTAAGTTTCTCTGCTTCCCCATTGACTTCTATGAAATCCACAATCAAATCTGCTTCGAAGAAGTAACATTTCAGTTCTCAAGCATCTTTCAAATCAGCCACTGAAAAATCCTTGACCATTTTAGGCTGCATTCACACGACAGTGAAAAACGGATGTGTGATAGGAGTTTTTTTAATGGCTGTCACACATCCGTTTTAAGAACAATGGTAGTCTATGAGGTTATTCACACAGCAGTTGTTTTTTTTTTTACGGTTAGTGTATAACGGATATCAAAAATAGAACATCTTATTTTGTCCATTTAGACTGACCGATACTGCCCATATAATAGAAGGGGACCATTTTTAACATTCGTTTCTCAGAAAGGCATCAGCAGAAAAAACATATCTTCCAAATTGACAGTATACGCACCATAATGTACGACTTTTTAAGCTTCTTGGCACTTCTCTGGCAGCTTGCCAGATTTACCATAACTTCCACTAGAAAGTGAAGTAAGTTATAACAAGTCTTCAGTATCTGGCGCACGGTAGGGCAGAGATGCGCCTAATTTATTGTGAAGCATCTGCCTGTTTAAATAAGAAGCATCTCACACCAGTGCAGGGAGAGTATGGAGGCACCAGTCTTCATAAATGTCCCTAAGTGTTCCAAATTATCCTGTACCTACATCTGTGCCCTCACTGAGCCACTGTAACCACTAACCAGAAACCTGTTAACCTACATGAATCAAGTAAAAGCCACCTTACTTAAATTACACCTGTATCTGCCTTAATCCTTCTGCCATTCTAGAGTGGGGAGCCACATATGCCACTTGGGGCCAAAAAAATCCCTCCCATTTACTTCTGTAAGAGCTAAGCTGCAGTACCCAGTTTGGTCACTACACTTTCAATGGCGCTGTGCTTCCTGTTCCATTCAAAGTGCTAATTCCAAAGCTGGAGGCTGCAGGGAACAGCTGGTTGGTGGAGGTGCGGGGTGTCAACCCCCACTGATTGAATTTTGATGACCTATCCTGAGGACTGGTCATCAAAGTCAGGAGCCTGGGAATCCCATCTAAGGCCTAGTCCACACTTCAGTGATTTCCATCAGTGATTTTTAAATCACAACCAGGAATGGAGCCTCCATTGATAAGGTAGAATGGAAAGATGTGAACTCGTTCTGTATTTTGGACCCACGCCTTGTTTTAGCTGAAAATCACTTATGCAAATCACTGATCAAACACTGAAGTGTGAACTAGGCCTTAGCCTGTTGACTTTTCTAAAGACTATTCTTTCCACGAAGCTTGTTGCCTCAAGTGCGATCAATAGAAGCCTTTGTTCCTGTTACATCTGTGTTAGCCTGCTTACTTCCATTATCCTTAAATGGGGATACCACTCACAGGCCAAATAAATCCATAAAGCCTTATGCACATAGTCATATTATGGCTCTGTTTTATGGAGCCATAGAGCTTTTATACAAATGCATGGGATCTCCATGGGATTTCATTTTGAGGCACGCTTCATCGGTCTCCAGATGTACGGAGGTGTTTTTCCCTAGAAGCACTGCGCATATACAGCACCCAATGGAGCTTGTTCAGCAGCAGATGGAGGCTGTGCACTAGGGAGATCTCCAGCTTCTGTGTTGTACATTCTGATGCTTCACCTTTCAATTCCAATTCACAGTAATTAGATTATAAATAGCAATCTACCTTTACGGAAACATCAGAAAAAACTTCAACAATTCATGGTGAAATATGTATCTTCATAACAGAAATATTTTCAGACCATTAATGTGCCATTTACTGCATAGAAACATTCTGGAACAGTTAGGGTCCGGCCAATTTCTAGCTCTGATTTTGTTTCATTTCTGCAGCAAAATCTGCAACAAATCTGTGGCAAAATCTGCATGCTTAGCATTTGGATTTGTGATGGATTTTGTGGACACCAAGGGGCACATTTATTAAGACCGGCGTTCAGGGGCGTAGCTAAAGGCTCATGAGCCCTGGTGCAAGAGTTCAGCTTGGGCCCCTCTTCCCTCAGTGCTTTGTGGCCAGGGGCAGGGAAGCACATAGCCTTCATGCTGCCTGAGACAAACATTGAAATGACACCTCTTCCATGACAAATTTTTGACCTAACCCCCTTCCCTCCAACCAGAAGTGTAATATGACTTGCATGCACTTTCTATAATACCGGTGTCTTCTGTGGCACTTTGGGCCCCCTCAGGCTCCTGGGCCCGGTAGCTCCTGCTAAAGCTGCACCCCCTATAGCTACGACCCTGCCGGCGTTTTAGACTCCGGTCTTAATAAAGGCCCATAGCTGGCGGTAGTTCTGCTGAACTTATGAAAAAGCTCCTCTTCATAATTTTGGTGGATCCTCCTTCAGTTATAGATGTAAGACAGCTTCCAAGCGGTCTTACATTTAGACTATTTTGTACCCTTATAACAGGCGTTGAAAACAATAAATGAGATCCCCTTCCCCGCCCACATCATGCACACAGACCTGCGACGCCATCGGTGCTTGAAGTGCACCTAATATAGGCGTATTTCACTATAATAAATGACCAGGATCTTAACTACCATTGTGGCAGTTGGGGCCCAGGGCAAGAGGGGGCCAGTCTTAGTTGGGATCATCCCCTCTTCTACTGGAGGTGAAAACTTGGTCAGGACTCTACCCTCTAAGGCAGGGGTCGGGAACCTATGGCTCGCGAGCCAGATATGGCTCTTTTGATGGCCGTATCTGGCTCGCAGACAGGGCTCCTACCTGTCAGTGGCGTAGCTATAGGGGTTGCAGCGGTCGCAGTTGCGACCAGGCCCCTAAGCCAGGGGGGCCCCGAGGGCCCCCTTGCCACTTGCAGGGCCGCACCGCCAATTAGCCAGGTGCGGCGCGGCCCTGCAGAGGGAGATGAGCGCTTCCATTATGGAAGCGCTCATCTCCATAGTCATCTGTATCGCCGTCCTCAGGACGGCGATACAGATGACTGTATTGTACTGGGGCAGGGGAGGGAGAGGTGTCTCCCCTGCCCGTTCCTCTGATAGGCTGCAGGCACTGGGCCTGCAGCCTATCAGAGGCCGGCTCAGGCGGCGCGATGACGTCATCGCGCCGCCTGAGCCGTACAGCGCGGGACACAGGCCAGAAGAGGCCTGCATCGCATCGCTGCTGGAGGTAAGTATAAGTGTTAATTTTTTTTTATTATTTTACTGGCACATGGGGGCTTTGGGGGCATTTTACTGGCACATGGGGGCACTGGGGCATTTTTACTGGCACATGGGGGCACTGTGGGCATTTTACTGGCACTGGGGGCATTTTTACTGGCACATGGGGGCACTGGGGGCATTTTTACTGGCACTGGGGGCATTTTTACTGGCACATGGGGGCACTGGGGGCATTTTTACTGGCACATGGGGGCACTGGGGGCATTTTTACTGGCACATGGGGCACTGGGGGCATTTTTACTGGTACTGGGGGCATTTTTACTGGCACATGGGGGCACTGGGGGCATTTTACTGGCACTGGGGGCATTTTTACTGGCACATGGGGCACTGGGGGCATTTTTACTGGCACATGGGGCACTGGGGGCATTTTTACTGGTACTGGTGGCATTTTTACTGACATGGGGCACTGGGGGCATTTTTACTGGCACAAGGGGGCACTGGGGGCATTATTACAGTCACTGGGGCCATTTTTACTGGTATGGGGGGCATTTTTCTGGCACATGGGGGCACTGGGGCATTTCTTACTGGCACAAGGGGCACTGGGGGCATTATTACAGGCACTGGGGCCATTTTTACTGGTATGGGGGGCATTTTCTGGCACATGGGGGCACTGGGGCATTTCTTACTGGCACAAGGGGGCACTGGGGGCATTATTACAGGCACTGGGGCCATTTTTACTGGTATGGGGGGCATTTTTCTGGCACATGGGGGCACTGGGGCATTTCTTACTGGCACATGATTTTGGGGGGGAATCAATGGGGGAACTTCTGGCGCATTATTGGGGCATTTCTTACTGGCACATAATCTGTGTGGTACTAGTGGCACAGTACTGGGGGTGGTAGGATGATTTGTCCAGAAGATGGGAGGATGATGGAAAAGTAGTAAACTAAGATTTTTTTCTGTCAAACTGCAGACATGAGAAATGGCTGAAAAATGGCGTCTGGTCTGAAAGGAGAAGATGAGGAAAGAGAAGATGTACATCCGAGGAGACGTCACTGGATGTACGAGGTATGAGGCGCTGTATTATACTGGATGTAAGAGGTATGGGGCGCTGTATTATACTGGATGTAAGAGGTATGAGGCGCTGTATTAGGCGGGGGGGGGGGCAGGGGCCCAAGCTGAACTCTTGCACCAGGGCCCATGAGCCTTTAGCTACGCCCCTGCTACCTGTCTATGGGAAGGATGCATGCACCGCGCTCCATCAGGCCGCGGTGCACGCTGATATTGGTAGTTCTTTGATGGCCTGATAAGCATTGGCGGCAGTGGTGAGCGGCAGGGAGCATGGACTACATTTCCCATAACTCCCTGCATAGCCGCGCCGTCTGCAAGCACGCACCTGCGTCCCCTAGTGAAGCGGCATCTGCCTCCTCCCTTGTGTCTCCCTTGGACGTTCCAGAAACCCCTGGCTGTGCTGCTGCTTTGAAGGTGAACATTATAACATGGAAATTGTTACACAGCCTCATGGTCAGCAGCAGTGAGCTGCATCAATAAAGGGGCTGTGTAATACAGTGTGTCCCACCAACCCCCCCTTCCCACTTCACCCCTGAAAATAATCCCACATAATCCATTATATAGCCCCCCCAAAAAAAAAAAAATAAAATATGGCCTTAAAAAACATCTGCCACCCATATTACACCAATGCCAGCTTCCAGTCATGCGCAGGAAAAAGAAGAAGCCAGACTGCTGGACTGATGTCATGCATCGCAAGCTCACAATGTAAGTTATTTATTTAATTTTTTTACTGCTAATTACCATTGTTTCAGTCCAGTTGTGGCTTTATACAGCAGGGAGGAGCATTCCTTGCTGTACTAAGTGAACATTGGAGCGATTGATCTGTCAATGGCCCTTTAAACATTTTGTACGGCTCTCGCGGAATTATATTTCAAAATATGTGGCGTTTACGGCTCTCTTAGCCAAAAAGGTTCCTGACCCCTGCTCTAAGGGAACAACTTTTAGCAACTGAGGCAGTGGAAAAAATGGCCCAATGGTCAGTGAAAGGGGTTTAGGCAGAAACTTTTCTGTCCTGTGTGTGGCCTGGTTTGATTCTTGCTATGGGGTCATTACTCCTCTATGTACACCACTATAAATGACCCCCTACATTTCTAAGGGTGAAATCAATGGTAAACACCCACAGCATAAAATGACATTCTGCACACTTAAAATTTCTACTGCAGGACAAATTATGGTTATGCTTTCTGATTTTAGCAAATCTCATCCAGTTTGCTGGTACTGTAATACACTGCAGATTTTCCACGTGCAATCCATTTAGGGCTGTATTGTATATGCATTTTATCCTACAAAAAGGCTACAAAACCCACAAGGACATTACATCTTTACTTCATGTGTATCTCCACTAAATACTGTAGTTTTGATGATGAAATAGTTAAAGAAAGCATCAGAGAGGGTTTTAGATCTATCAACTTTTAAAAAGGCCAAGGAAGGACATTATCAGCAAGTTTTTTGACACTAAGCCACATCTATAACTCTACTCAATGCCTATCTATACATACCCAAACCTGCCTAGACTCTTTTGTGCCCCTACACAGTAGTTATGTCCCCCAATTGCCCCAGCACAGTAGTTATGCCACCTTAGTGCCCCCTTTACAGTAGTTATGCCCCTTTAGTGCCCCCATACATTAGATATGCCCCCTGATTGCCCCCATACAGTAGTTATGCCTCCACACAGTAGATAGGGCTCCTTAGTGCCTCCACTCAATACAATGCCTTCTTAGTGCGCCCACACACAGCAGAATGCCCCCTTAGTGCTCCCTTACAGCAGTGAAGTCTGAATTGTTAATAAAATACAAAATAACTCTCCCCTAGCCTCGTTCCCCTGGTTAATTGAGATCATTCAACTCTCCTCAGCAGCAGGTGTGATGAAGTGACGTCATTGTGCCTGCTGTGCAGAGCACAAGAGTGATCGGGCTGGGGGATGATCATCATTCCCTGGCCTATGCACTCTCTTATTAAAGGGGTATTCCCATCTCACAAATGTAGTTTGTATAGTTAGATATAGCCATACCAATATTATTACTAATAGAATGTATTTATATAAAATTTACCGTTTAGAAGATTTTCCTAGTTGTATATCCATTGTCCACACACATCAGTCAGGCCGTTGCCCCTAGTTACGACCACCACAGCCATGTAGTAGTGGTGGCCGGCTTGCTCTTGTTCAAACGCGCTCTGAGGTAACTGCTGTATTGTGAACGCACATTGCATGAGCATGCGGAGACACATCTTAGGGTACTTTCACATCTGCGTTTTGGACGCTACCAGTCCAAAACACAATGGTCAGGATCTGTCAAAAACGCAGACTTTATAAACGGATCCTGCTCCATAGAGATGAATTGATCTTGGAATAGTATCCGTTTCTCTGTGTTTTGGAAGTTCAGACAAATATGCTACAACCCTAAGATGTGTCTCCGCATGCTCATGCAATGTGCGTTCACAATACAGCAGTTACCTCAGAGCAGGTTTGAACAAGAGCAAGCCGGCCACCACTACTACATGGCCGCGGTGGCCGTAACTAGTGGCAATGGCCTGACTGATGTGTGTGGGACAATGGATATACAAATAGGAAAATCTTCTAAATGGTACATTTTATATAAATACCTTCTATTAGTAATAATATTGGTATGGCTATATCTTATTATACAAACTACATTTGTGAGATGGGAGTACCCCTTTAAGTCCTGCAAGTGCCATAAGGTCGCATCATCGCACCTTCTGGGGAGAGCACCGGCCATGTGAACGGTGGAGCAGGGAGGATGCAAAGACTGAAAGCAGAAGTTGAAAGCAGGACATACCACAGCCATCCCAGGACTGCAGGATAGCCTCCGAAATCCTGGACTGTCCTGCTGCAACCGGGATGGTTGGGAGGTTTAAGGACTTTGCTAGGTGGTAAAATGGATCTGAAGTAGTATCATTAGTACAATTATTTGTTGTCGTTCTTCAGATGCCACAGCATGGTGAAGTTTTTACTTGCACTACAAGGGTTGGTACCTACATGTCCAATTAGCAGTTAAAGAGGACCTGTCACCACTCCTGACATGTCTGTTTTAATAGCTTCATGCATTCCCCATGTAATATCAATTCCGGAGCATCTATTCTTATGGCTCTATGTTGTGCCATTCCTTTATTATTTCTACTAGAAGTTATGAATGAATTGCTAGCAGTCTGCAGTAAGGGTACACAAGGGTGGTTGGGGATGTGTACCTGCACAGACTCACTCTATGCAATCAGTGCGGCCATTTTCAGACTGTGCAGGTACACACCCCCAACATAGAGACATAAGTATAGATGCTCCAGAATTGTTATTACATTGGGGAATGCATGATGCTATTTAAACAGACATGTCAGGAGTGGTGAAAGGTCCTCTTTAAGTAGCAGCAGTCTAGCGTAAAAGTTTAAGCAAAGTGATATTATGGACAAGGTTGTTTTGCAATGATACGACACAAAAGAGTGCACATCTACATAGAGCGCACATCTACATTGATCTATTGCTGCTAAGCAAAATTTATAAACCGGAACATGAAGTCTTTAGTATACATTTTGAGCCCACTTCCAACTTCACAGCAAATTCTTTCAAGTGGGTCGTTATGATATTAGCTGTTACAACACGTGGCGACTGCTGCTGCCCCAATACAGCACCCGGGGGGGGGGGGGGTGACCCAGCAATCCAACTGCACCCCTACTGCCAGGCTAAGCCCGTTCTGCACACCACCCTATTGCATCATGTGAACAGATAACAAAAGCTCACTTTTCTATTGGGAAAAAGATTGGTAGGTATTGACTGTTCCGCAATCTCCTGCTAATTAAAATCACTTGGGCCAAATGGGTGGAGTGGTAGTGCCAAGGAGAAATGCACATCCACATATCTTACATTCATTTCTTGCTATTAACATGAAGATGAGCTTTCTATGTTTTGATTAAAATGTGTAAGCCTATATGCCAGCTTCATGGCGACCTCTTTCAAGTGGGTCCCTAAACTGTTGTGTGCGGCAGCACATGGTGACGTCCTGTTCTTTGTTAAATGAGTGGCAACTCCTTGGGTATTTTATTGGGGTAATTTTAGGAGCTAGCACATTTCAGGCCCTGGTAAAGTATGTTTATGTAACCCCTGCAGAGAAAGACGTGGATCTAGTGGATACTGCTGCTGACAGTTACAAGCAGGGACTCACAGCAGCAGGCAAAGTGGACTACAAATCCCATGAGCACTTGGTACTCCCTGCAGCCAATAACAGGGGGACCATGGGAAATGGCTAAGGAATAGAACTGGCTCTTTTGGCTCTGTCTCTTCTAGTAGAACTTATAGCTTTTATTATTCTGAGAAATATATGGCCTATAAGTCTCCTCACCGCGATTAAGGCGCTGTCTCCCCAAGAAGAGATAGTACCCCCCAAATTTAGGGCATATTGGCATTAAGAAACATTAGGGGACCAAATTATACTCATTTATCATTTTCAACGCCCGTTTTCGGCATAACTAATGTGAGGAGCACATATCTGTCAAAATTGCTATGAGGGAGGCCCATATCTGGCCATATCTATTGTGGAGGACACAATTTGGGCATAATGACAGTAAGGGGCACAATGTGGGCATTACTACTGTGAGGGACATGTCCTATTTTTTGAAAGCTGTCATTCACTGTCATTGGTTCTGAAAACAGTCGTCACACGTCCGTTTTTTCCCGTTCGTGTGAATGTATCCTTAGTGGTAATGAGGAATCAGGAGAATATATTTCAATAATTTAATTAATAAAATATGATTCCCCATCAACAGTGACATTTAGTAACCTCACTGTAGAGACCAGATAAAATATATGGGTCAGGTCACATTCCCAGGTATTTATAGAAGTTCACAGGAAATATTTCAACTGCAACTCATTCCCGCTGTACTATAATCCCAGACATGGACCTTCTGGATTTTAGCCCATTTTCCATAAATTACTAGCGTGTTTAGTAAATGTGTTTTCATTTAGAACAGATTTTTGAGTTCTAATTCTTTCTAACAATGAGTTTGTCTCATTTCTAGAAAGTCATTTAAATTGATTGCCCACTTCATAGCTAATAGTTTAGAAATGTGTTTTAAAGATGAATATATTCGATTTTTTTTTTTATATTAATGAAGTCATGCCCCCTTATCCGGCCAGCAGTCAGTCCTATTCATTAGGTGGCTGCAGATGGAGAGGCATGTAAGCATACAAGCTATTCAACCTCCTCCACCGTGCCTGCATTAGTTTCTGGTGTGCAGTGTGTCACTATGGAGGAGGCTGAATGATGTGTGTGGTCACATGCCCCTCGAACTGTAGATGTTTTATGGCAAGGAGAGCCGTTTGGATGGGACCAAAGTCTTGCCAATTAAAGGAGTTGTCTCATCACAGACAATGGGGGCATAACATTAAGATATGCCCCCATTTACTTATAGCTTTGGGCCTCGAAAGTGGTGGAGGGCGCACTGCGCAGCCGCCCTCCATTTATTTTCTATGGGGCCACCGAAAATAGCTGAGCGCTGACTTGGCTATTTCCGTCGGGCCCATAGAAGTGAATGGGAGCGGTGGCCGGTTATGCCTGGTGCGCTCTGATTTTCTTCAATTGGGAGAGTGCTTGGTGGTCACTGGACCAGAGTCCTCCAGCCACCACCTTGCGGGGCTCTGTTCCCAATTTAGGTGGGACCCGTACCCAGTGGCGTACTGCCAATATAGGCAGACCACGCAGCTGCTACGGGGCCCGGGGCACAGAGGGACCTGGAGGGCATGGAAGGCCCCGCCCCCTACACATACTCAGCCAGTTTATTAATGATTAATTAGATAATATGGGGCATTGAGGTGGCCTGCGGTCCGCCCACTTGTATTCCTTTATGCTCAGAACCCCCCCCACACACACACACACACACTCTGTAGGTCCGCTCACCCCGCAGTCCAGGGATTAATAGTGATTCTTCATGGGCTAAAGGACCTTCCTGACGTCATCTGCCCATGTGACCAGCGGGGGAGGAGCTAGAGAAGCAGAGAGCTGTTGCTGTGTGTACAGAGAGGAGCCATGCTGGAGTTTGGTAAGACCTAGCTGTGTGTGTCCCTGTTCCTGTGTGTCTTTCTCTCTGTGTCCTTGTGTTTTTCCCTGTCCCTGTGTGTGTCCCTATCCCTGTGTGTGTGACTGTCCCTGTGTGTGCCTGTCACTGTGTGTCCCTGTCCCTGTTTGTCCCTGTCTGTTTGTCCCTGTGTGTCCAGGTGTGTGTATCTGTCCCTGTATGTGTTGCTGTCCCTGTGTGTGTCACTGTCCCTGTGTGTCACTGTCCCTGTGTGTGTCGCTGTCCCTGTGTGTGTCGCTGTCCCTGTGTGTGTTGCTGTCCCTGTGTGTCTCCCTGTCCCTGTGTCTGTCGCTGTCCCTGTGTGTTTTTCGCTGTCCCTGTGTGTCCCTGTCCCTGTGTGTCCCTTTGTGTCGCTGTCCCTGTGTGTTTTTCGCTGTCCCTGTGTGTCCCTTTGTGTCGCTGTCCCTGTGTGTTGCTGTCCCTTTGTGTGACGCTGTCCCTGTGTGTTGTTCGCTGTCCCAGTGTGTGTGTCCCTGTCCCTGTGTGTTTTTCGCTGTCCCTATGTGTCGCTATCCCCGTCCCTGTGTGGTTTTCTCTGTCCCTGTGTGTCGCTGTTCCTGTGTGTGTCGCTGTCCCTGTGGTTGTTTCTGTCCCTGTGTGTTGTTATCTGTCCCTGTGTGTCCCTGTGTGTTGTTCGCTGTCACTGTGTGTCACTGTCCCTGTGTGCCCCTGTCCCTGTGTGTCGCTATCCCTCTGTGTCGCTGTCTCTGTTTCCATGTCCCTGTGTGTGTGTCGCTGTCCCTGTGTTCCTGTCCCTGTGTGTTTTTCGCTGTCCCTGTGTGTTGTTGTACCTGTGTGTCCCTGCCCCTGTGTGTCTCTGTCGCTGTGTGTCCGTGTGTCCCTGTCCCTGTGTGTTTGTGTGTCTGTCCCTGTGTGTGTTTATCCCCCTGTGTGTGTCTGTCCCTCTCCCTGTGTCTGTTACCGTCACCATGCCCACAGTGTTCCTATGTCTTGACGCAGCTGCATCACGTTCTGTGGGGGCAAGAAGAAGAAGATGGAAGAGGAGACGTAATGATTTCTATGTACGCCCCTGCCCGTACCTATAAGACAATGGGGGTATATCCTAGCGATATGCCCCCATTTTCTGAGATGAATCAACCCCTTTAAGTGGGCATGACTTCACTGACGAATGGGACATACCTTGTAAATAGATATATTAGTAACATTAACTGTAAAGTGGTCGATGCCTTTATTGTACAGTACTGTGCAAAGGTTTTAGGCAGGTGAGGAAAAATACCGCAAAGTAAGAATGCTTTAAAAAATAGAAGTGTTAATAATTTAGTTTCAAATTTATTCTGCAGCAGGACAACAACCCCAAACATACATCCACGGTCTTTAAGAAGTATCTTCAGCGTAATGAAGAACAAGGAGTCCTGGAAGTGATGATATGGCCCTCACAGAGCCTTATCTCATCATCAAGCTCATGTAAGATTACATAAAGAGAGAAAGATTTGAGCAAGCCTACATCCACAGAAGATCTGTGGTTAGTTCTCCAAGATGTTTGGAAAAACCTCCCTGACGAGTTCCTTCAAAAACTGTGTGCAAGTGTACCTAGAAGAATTAATGCTGTTTTGAAGGCAGGATCAAACCGAATATTGATTTGATTAAAATTTCTCTTTCGTTCTTTCAATGTGCATTTTGTTAAAATAAAATAAACTATTAACACTTTTTTTAATAGCATTCTTAATTTGAAGCATTTTGCCCAGATCTTCCTGAAATGTTTGCACATTATTATAAGTCTTTGTGTTTACTTTGAAGTGTAAACTGTGGGGAGGGAAGGAAACAATATACGTTAGTTATACACATACTGTGAACTTTAGCCAGTGGCGTAGCTATAGGGGTCGCAGCGGTCGCAGTTGCGACTGGGCCGCACTTGCAGGGCCACACCACCAATTAGCCAGGTGCGGCGCGGCCCTGCGCACACAGTTGCGGGTGGCGGCGGGGCAGAGGGAGATGAGCGCTTCCATTGTGGAAGCGCTCATCTCCATAGTCATCTGTATCGCAGTCCTCAGGATGGCGATACAGATGCCTGTACTGTGGGGCAGGGGAGGGAGAGGCGTCTCCCCTGCCCGTTCCTCTGATAGGCTGCAGGCACTAGGCCTGCAGCCTATCAGATGCAGACTCTGTCGGTGCGATGACGTCATTGCGCCGCCTGAGCCGTACAGCGCCGGAAGAGGCCTGCATTGCATCGCTGCCAGCTCCATGGAGGTAAGTATAAGTGTTTGTTTTTTTTTAATTGTAGCAGTCACAGACCAGAGCTCTATTGGGAGCACTGGGGGCATTTTTAGGGGCACATGGGGGGAATTTTTAGGGGCACTGGGGGCATTTTAACTGGCACTGGGGGCATTTTTACTGGCACATGGGGGCATTTTTAATGGCATATGGGGGCACTGGGGCATTTTACTGGCACTGGGGGCATTTTTACTGGCACATGGGGGCATTTTTACTGGCACATGGGGCATTTTTACTGGCACTGGGGCACTTTTACTGGCACTGAGGGCATTTTTACTGGCACATGGGGGCACTGGGGGCATTTTACTGGCACTGGGGGCATTTTTACTGGCACATGAGGGCACTGGGGGCATTTTTACTGGCACATGGGGTCACTGGGGGCATTTTTACTGGCACTGGGGGAATTTTTACTGGAACATGGGGGCATTTTTACCAGCACAAGGGGGCACTGGGGGCATTTTTACAGGCACTGGGGCCATTTTTACTGGCACATGGGGGCACTAGGGGCATTTGTTACTGGCACATGGGGGCACTGGGGGCATTTCATACTGGCACATGATTTGGGGGGAATCAATGGGGGGAACTTCTGGCGCATTATTGGGGCGTTTCTTACTGGCACATAATTTGGGGGGCATCTATGGGTGAGGAGCACTTCTTACTGGCACATTATTGGGGTGAAATTTTGGGGGCACTTCTTACTGGCACATTGGAAGCATTATTACTTCTGGGGCACAGTGGGGACATTAGTACTGTTGGGGGCACTATTACTAACAAGTGCACTCTGGCAGAGAATTATTAGTTGGGACTTTGTGGAGCACTATTACTGTGGGGGCACTATTACTGTAGGGGGCGCCCGAGCACAGTATCAGCATAGCACAGTTATTTCTGGGGGACGTTATGTTTACACTATTACTGTCAGGGACACTATTTGCTGGGCACAGTTATTTTAGGACACTGTGTGCCAATAATTATTGAAGGGCACTATCTGTGTGGTACTAGTGGCACAGTACTGGGGGTGGTAGGATTATTTGTCCAGAAGACGGGAGGATGATGGAAAAGTAGTAAACTAAGATTTTTTTTCTGTCAAACTGCAGAGATGAGAAATGGCTGAAAAATGGGTTCTGGTCTGAAAGGAGAAGATGAGGAAAGAGAAGCTGAACTCTTGCACCAGGGCCCATGAGACTTTAGCTACGCCCCTGACTTTAGCTAATGGTACTTAAAGGGGTTTTCCAGTATTTAGAAAATGATTGTCTATCCTCAGGATAGGTCATCAATATCTTATTGGTGGGAGTCTGAAACCTGGCACCGATCTGCAGTTTCGGACAGCAGCTGGAAACTATACAACCAACAGAGCCGGATGCAGAAGTTTCCTTCCACTGTGTAGTGGCCATGCCATGGTGCTGCTGCTCAGCTCTAATTCAAGTGAATGGGAGCTGAGCTGTAGTAAGTCAGTGCTGGAAACAGCACAGTGGACAGAGCCTTCCATCCACTGTAGAGTTTCCAATGAACGTGGCTGCCCAAAGCAGCTGATTTGTGGAGGTGCTGGGCACCCCCACAATCATCTGCTTGAAGAGAACGCAGCACTCATAGGAGCGCTGTGTTCTCTTCACTATTTGCCTGCTTGACTTTGAAATCGCAGTGTCACACGGCTCCTTCCTATTCAAGTGAATGGGACGGCGGAGCTGTAATTACACCTGCTCACTGCTGCGATTTCGACAGCAAGCAGGTAAACAGTGAAGAGAACACAGTGCTCCTATGAGCTCTGCGTTCTCTTCAAACAGTTGATTGATGGGAGTGCCAGGAGTCGGGCACTGATCATACAGATTGGTGTCAGGCAAGGGGAGTGAGAATTGTGGAAAGGATCACCTCTCTCACTGATCCAGGAGACCGCTCATACAGGAAGCATTCAGGCAGGTAAATGCCCTAGCATATCATTTGGTCATACAACCACATGGTGGCAGTATTTCTGTTACAAACTGACAAGAACACTAAATCATATCTACATAGAATACTATACTGTATAGACAAGGGTGTTTTTTAATTATATTTTATTAGGGAAAGATAGTTTTATTTTTACTAGAGAACAGAGTGTAAAGCGCCTCCTAAGCAAAGGCTAACTGAGCATTACTAAGGAAAGCCTGTCTTCAGTATTCAGCATTGTACAGAGTGCCAAAGAAACCTGGTTGTAACATGTAGAGGCTTCTAGTCTGCCTCTGGCCACTAATCAAGCCCCTGACCACCCCACCCCCACCACCATATGTGCCCTATGTCTTCCAGCCGACTTGCTGGCAGCTGTGCTACACTAACTCCACTAAGTGCAGGGAAGAGAGCAGTTAATGGGGCTTAAAGTGTAACTCAGTTTTAAAAAGTTTGCATAATGGCTGTGCTTCTTTGTACAATCATAATTTTGAAGTAACAGATCTTTCTTTGGCTTCCCTAAAGCTTTTTTTCAGCCTAATTATTCCCCTCTTCAGTTGCACAGCTAGATTAATTTCTCTCAGAAACAGTGGGCATATCTTCTGTGGAATCTGCCAGCACTGTACTGCTGTGATGCCCTTTCCCTTGCCTCCCACTATGTTTGTTTTCAGCTGAGTGAGAGATAAATCACACTTACAGAAAAGCAGGCGGCTCCTATAATCTTTAGAAGCTGTGTAGAACCAGTGTTTTTTTATCAGGCTTAGGATCTCAGCTAGCACTGACATGCCCCCGCTTCCTCTCAGCTGTCTTCTGTGTCTTGGTTACCAGGCACAGATCTTGCCTGACAACAGGTGGTGGACTGCAAATTAGGTGGAATATAGAAATGTCAAAGCGCCTGAAAAACACCAAAAGCTACAGCATGTTTCATATTTCCCATAGACCTTTAGTTAAAGGGGTTTTGCCACCACAGACAATGGGGGCATATCACTAGGATGTGCCCTCATTGTCTGATAGGTGTGGGTCCCACCTCTGGAACCCACACCTACATGGAGAACTTGGCAGGGAAATTTGTGGAGGGCGCATGTGCAGCCACCCTCCATTCATTTGAATGGGAGCGGGGGCCGCGCATGCGCGGTGCGCTCCCATTCACTTGTATGGGAGCAGTGGGGATCTGCACCTAGTGGTGGCCGGGGTCTTCCAGCCACAACTCTTCCCACTTCGTTCTCGTGGTAGGTGCGGCACCCACACCTTTCAGACAATGGGGGCATATCCTAGGGGAATACCACTTTAAGTGGGTTGTCCGGTAATTTCCTCTAGATAGGTTATCCAGTAATATTCCTCTGGAACTGAATATCAGTAATAATAATGCACATGGTCTCAACCTTTATCTGTGCAAGTTTAGATAGCAGCCTGACCCGTGTTGGAGTAACCAGTTAACATAATAGTGTGCACAATGATGATATGAAATTCACAGCTGTATATTCACATCCAATTCACTGAACACATGCCAATACTGAGAATATACAGTATGTAAGCGATGTTTATTTGTAATACTGCCAGTTTTTTACATTTATTGCACAAATGTCATTGTTTCCATGTTTTATTTCTCTGCCTAGAACAGGCAACAGAGGGAGTAAATGAGCCTGGCACACGGCATCTACAGAGATCTCCAAAGCCTCAGTGCCACCTCTGAGATGAATTGTTCTGATAGAGCAATCAACAACCTCAAGGGCTCCCAGTGTAGACGCACCATAACCCTTCAGGGACCAGCCTATTTTAGGCCTGCTTTTTTAAGGGTAACTTGTATTTTATTGGCATCAATTTGGAGTACATAAGACTTATTTAGTTAAAAGGACAATTTCATTAAAAATTAAGAACGTATGGTATATGTAACTAATCTACATATTTCTTTTTCTTTTTTTTTTTTAAGAAAAAATGAGTGAATGGTCGCTGGATATAATTACACTCCATGTATATTACGTCCTGGCTCTTTAACTTCTTATTTGTCTGGACTTTTAGGCTAGGGCTACGCGTCGTCACCTGTCGCAGCCAGGATTGCTGAGTAGCAGGAATCCCATAGAAATGAATGGGATCGCTGCAGCAGTCGCAAGAAATCCAACACTGCTGGACTTCTTGCAGCTGTCGCGGCGTTCCCATTAATTTCTATGGGATCCCCACTACTCAGCGATCCTGGCCATGTAGCCCTGGCCTTAGCACGGCTGATTGTCTCACTTAATACTCTTTGTCAGACCATCAATGAGACCAAGAAGCAGTGAGGGGTGGTGACTAAATTAAAGCACCACACCTCCACTATGTCATCCCAGTAGCGTGGCTTCTCACATTACAATTAGCAATTCACTACTCCTCTGTAGGCATGTTTATCTAGGCCTATCAAGAGAACACTAGAGCTGCCATACAGACAGTCATTCCAGATGTACTTTTTTCCCGTAAAAGCGAGGGAAAAGTGGCTGTGTGTCTTATAGTCCTTATGCTAATGACTGCTAAAAGCTGTCATCAGCATGCAGGAGGAGCAGGGAACGGTGAGAGAAGCACTGTGCTGGCTCTACTCACCCTCTCTGGTCTTATTCTGACGGTGTACAGCATCAGGAAGAAGTGCACATATATTGGCGAACACTATGATCTGACAGATGCTGTGACGTTAGGTCACAGTGCAGCACAGAGCAGAAGAACAACAGGGAGCAGTGAGTGGCAGTGCTTTCTGGAGCAAGCAAGGTAAGTTTATTTTTTAACGTCTGATCTAAGGTCTGATGGGCATCTGATCTGAGTGTGATGGGGTCCGATCTGAGGCTGAAGGGGGTCTGATCTGAGGCTGATGGGGAGCTGATCTGAGTCTGATGGGGGGCTGATATCAGACTGGAGGCTGGGGGTCTGATATGAGGCTGTCAGAGGTTGGGGGTCTGATCTGACACTGATGGAGCTTGGGGGGATCTGATCTGATGCTGATGGAGCTTGGGGGTCTGATCTGAGGCTGATGGAGCTTGGGGGTCTGGGGGTCTGATCTGAGGTTTGGAGAAGAATGGGGGTCTGATTTGTAGGTCTAATGAGGATTGGGGGTCTAACCTGAGATCTGATGAAAAATATATAGTTTTTCTTATTTTCCTCCTCCAAATCCTAGGTGCGTCTGATTGTCCGGGAAAAAAACTGTATATTGTTTGAGCTTTTGACTAGTGCTAAGTGAGCCTACATGGTGATATCTTGATCATATTATGGTGAATTGATTGTGGAAGTATATACTGGCAGTCAATATTCACCTACAGGGAGGAGGGGTTAGGTTTGGATACCTATTATAGCATCATACCCGGTATCTGAGTCATTTTAATTGCTTTTAGCTTATTGAAGCTTAAAGAAGAACTCCCGCAAACACATTTAATTCCATGTCCTGCTAGAAATGTACATGATGTAATCTGCAGTGAATGTCATTTTCTTACCAGTAGCTGAATTTTTGAGTTATATCATCCTGAAGTTTCTTATCTATGTCATGTGACTAGGAATTAGACCCACCAACTCAAACAGAGACTTATGTGTGGACAGGAAGTCTAATTTTCTATGCATTCCTATGGGAGCCTCACTTTCAGTCTCCTAGGAATGAATAGAGATGTGACTGGCTTGCTGTCCTGGGTCAGTTGGAGGTCAGGTAGTTGGTCACATGACCCAGCTACAATAAGAAGAGAGTGGAAACTCTCAATTTCAGCCTCTGATAAGAAAATGACATTCACTACAGATTATATCACGCACCTTTCTAACAGGTCAGAGAATAAACATTTTTGCGGGAGTTCTTCAATAAAATATATTTTATTTATGGTTGCTTCATTTTTTTATCCTATACACATTGGCCCTGATTTATCATCCCTGAAATTCTGGCTTCAAAAAGTTGCAAAATAGAGCTTTTATCTCAACTCAAAATAAGCCCACAATACACTTCACGTATGAAAAATATATAAACTTTATTGTCTCACATACTTAAAATACACATAAAATGTCATACATTCATAGATGGAAGGGTCCCAATGCATGGTAACTGACCCAACCCTGCGAGCACGGAGGTAATACCCCAGATTCAGTGGCGTAGCTACTGGGGGGGCAGGGGGGCGACGGCTCCGGGCCCAGTGACTCAGGGGGGCCCAGCAAGGATGACCTTGCCTACTATCAGGCGAATACAAGTGAGCGCTTCCATTATGGAAGCGCTCACTTGTATTTAGGGACTCCCATCAGACCTCAGATCTTATGTGGCTGGGTGGGCTGATTTGAGGTCTGATGGGGGCACGATACGCTGATCTGAGGTCTGATGGGGGCACAATACGCTGATCTGAGGTCTGATGGGGGCACGATACGCTGATCTGAGGTCTGATGGGGGCACAATACGCTGATCTGAGGTCTGATGGGGGCACGATACGCTGATCTGAGGTCTGATGGGGGCACGATACGCTGATCTGAGGTCTGATGGGGGCACAATACGCTGATCTGAGGTCTGATGGGGGCACAAAATGCTGATCTGAGGTTTGATGGGGCACAATACGCTGATCTGAGGTCTGATGGGGGCACAATACGCTGATATGAGGTCTGATGGGGACACAATACGCTGATCTGAGGTTCTGGATGGGGCACAATACGCTGATCTGAGGTCTGATGGGGGGCACAATACGCTGATCTGAGGTCTGATGGGGCACAATACGCTGATCTGAGGTCTGACGGAGGCACAATATGCTGATCTGAGGTCTGATGGGGGCACATTAAGCTGATCTGAGGTCTGATGGGGGCACAATACGCTGATCTGAGGTCTGATGGGGGGCACAGTAGGCTGATGTGAGGTCTGATGGGGGGCACAGTAGGCTCATGTGAGGTCTGATGGGGGCACAATATGCTGATCTGAGGTTTGATGGGGCACAATACGCTGATCTGAGGGTCTGATGGGGGCCACAATACGCTGATCTGAGGTCTGATGGGGGCCACAATACGCCTGATTCTGAGGTCTGATGGGGACACAATACGCTGATCTGAGGTCTGATGGGGGCACAATACGCTGATCTGAGGTCTGATGGGGGCACAATACGCTGATCTGAGGTCTGATGGGGGCACAATACGCTGATCTGAGGTCTGATGGGGAAACGGATGAGGTCGGGGCACAATATGCTGATCTGAGGTCTGATGGGGGCACATTAAGCTGATCTGAGGTCTGATGGGGCACAATATGCTGATCTGAGGTCTGATGGGGCACAATACGCTGATCTGAGGTCTGATGGGGACACAGTACGCTGATCTGAGGTCTGATGGGGGCACAATACGCTGATGTGAGGTCTGATGGGGGCACATTCTGCTGATCTGAGGTCTGATGGGAGCACAATATGCTGATCTGAGGTCTGATGGGGCACAGTAGGCTGATGTGAGGTCTGATGGGACACAATACGCTGATCTGAGGTCTGATGGGGACACAGTACGCTGATCTGAGGTCTGATGGGGGCACAATACGCTGATCTGAGGTCTGATGGGGGGCACAGTAGGCTGATGTGAGGTCTGATGGGGCACATTCTGCTCATCTGAGGTCTGATGGGGGCACAATACGCTGATCTGAGGTCTGATGGGGGCACAATACGCTGATCTGAGGTCTGATGGGGCACAATACGCTGATCTGAGGTCTGACGGAGGCACAATATGCTGATCTGAGGTCTGATGGGGGCACATTAAGCTGATCTGAGGTCTGATGGGGGGCACAATACGCTGATCTGAGGTCTGATGGGGGCACAGTAGGCTGATGTGAGGTCTGATGGGGGCACAGTAGGCTCATGTGAGGTCTGATGGGGGCACAATATGCTGATCTGAGGTTTGATGGGGCACAATACGCTGATCTGAGGTCTGATGGGGGCACAATACGCTGATCTGAGGTCTGATGGGGACACAATACGCTGATCTGAGGTCTGATGGGGGCACAATATGCTGATCTGAGGTCTGATGGGGGCACAATACGCTGATCTGAGGTCTGATGGGGCACAATACGCTGATCTGAGGTCTGACGGAGGCACAATATGCTGATCTGAGGTCTGATGGGGGCACAATACGCTGATCTGAGGTCTGATGGGGGCACAATATGCTGATGTGAGGTCTGATGGGGGCACATTCTGCTGATCTGAGGTCTGATGGGGGCACAATATGCTGATCTGAGGTCTGATGGGGACACAATACGCTGATCTGAGGTCTGATGGGGACACAGTACGCTGATCTGAGGTCTGATGGGGGCACAATACGCTGATGTGAGGTCTGATGGGGGCACAATATGCTGATCTGAGGTCTGATGGGGCACAGTAGGCTGATGTGAGGTCTGATGGGGCACAATACGCTGATCTGAGGTCTGATGGGGACACAGTACGCTGATCTGAGGTCTGATGGGGGCACAATACGCTGATCTGAGGTCTGATGGGGGCACAGTAGGCTGATGTGAGGTCTGATGGGGCACATTCTGCTCATCTGAGGTCTGATGGGGGGCACAATATGCTGATCTGAGGTCTGATGGGGGCACAATATGCTGATCTGAGGTCTGATGGGGACACAGTACGCTGATCTGAGGTCTGATGGGGGGCACATTAAGCTGATCTGAGGTCTGATGGGGGCACAATACGCTAATCTGAGGTCTGATGGGGCCACAATACGCTGATCTGAGGTCTGATGGGGCACAATACGCTGATCTGAGGTCTGATGGGGACACAGTACGCTGATCTGAGGTCTGATGGGGACACAGTACGCTGATCTGAGGTCTGATGGGGGGCACATTAAGCTGATCTGAGGTCTGATGAGGGCACAATACGCTGATCTGAGGTCTGATGGGGCACAATACACTGATGTGAGGTCTGATGGGGCACAATACGCTGATCTGAGGTCTGATGGGGGCACAGTACGCTGATCTGAGGTCTGATGGGGGCACAGTAGGCTGATGTGAGGTCTGATGGGGCACATTCTGCTGATCTGAGGTCTGATGGGGGGCACAATATGCTGATCTGAGGTCTGATGGGGGGCGCATTAAGCTGATCTGAGGTCTGATGGGGGCACAATACGCTGATCTGAGGTCTGATGGGGCACAATACGCTGATCTGAGGTCTGATGGGGGCACATTAAGCTAATCTGAGGTCTGATGGGGGCACATTAAGCTGATCTGAGGTCTGATGGGGGCACATTAAGCTGATCTGAGGTCTGATGGGGGCAGGGGAGTGATGTAAAAACTGGGGACACGTTTCCTTTAACATAGGAGTCCCCTTGTTTTTTACTCCTATTACTCCTATATTGTACTGCATTATGTGGTAGAGTATTTAGACTAGGGTATGTAGAAAGTCTATTGTACTGTACTTAGCAGCATAGATGATCTTGCAGTTTATACAGTCATCTTTCTAATACAATATTATAACTACAACTAGTAGTTTGTGCCTGTGAAGTTGGAAACGTGCATTTGGGAAGCCAATAAGTGGGGGGCCCACTCAAGTATGTTTTGCCCCCCCTGTGCTGAACCTCTAGCTACGCCTCTTCCCAGATTACTATATGGCAATAATACAATATTAGTGCTACAAATAGCATACAAAACGCTGCCAATGAAATAGGTATAAAGTACAGGTTACCGTGACCGTGACACGCAGATCCCCGACGCACGTTTCGCCCTATCGCTTCATCAGGAGGAATGGTTCTAGGCCACCAAAGCTTCTATAAATATCCACCTAAACCCCTCAATCTAAGTCACCTGTGTATCACGCCAAACAGTCGGAACCGAAAGGAGTGAACCGGAAATGATGTCACAAATGCGAACGATATTACTTGTCCTCCTATTCTATTATTCTTGTCTAAAGGGGGACACGGTAGGATGGCGTTTGGTAATAGAATGCAATCATCTGATGTTCATAATTCATTTAAATAGTTTTAGTCCTGAATCACTTCATAATGCGTACTGTAAGACGCGAACAGGAAGTTCCCATGCGCTTCAAGCTGGAACGCATCCGGAATCTCCTGCCGCGCCCCCGGCCGCACTCTGCATAGTCCAACCTAGTCGGTCGTCAAGCTCCGATGCGTCCCATAGTGGAGCGCACCCGGAACTGTACGGCACATTGCTAATTGCATCATACGCCGAACCAATACCCAGGAATAGCTATGCGTTCCAACCTGGAGCGTATGTTTCTAAAGGTGGGCAGAACCTTATGTATCTATCAAAGTGCATCAGTGCTAATTGTATACTAATAAAAACTAAAACACGTGCATATATGAATAATAAATTACCTTCCCTCATATATCCCCATAGAAAAAAGATAAAACTCATGCATATTTATAACTGTTAAGAATGAATCATGATACTTCATAATGGTGCCAAAGTGAAAAAGTGCCACACGTGTCAGAGTGCAAAGTGCTAAAGTGCTCAATATACCAAACATGCATTTCATTATATTATTAATATCTTGTTTATAATATATATAATAATTAATATATATATTTGTAATATATATATATATGATAAATAATATATATATTTGTAATATATTATTATTATCTTGTTTATTTGGCAGGGTAACCTGGATGAACTCCGGAAATTTATGGAAACCCTGAATCGGAACACCTTGAACATCAAGTTAACTTATAGGGCGGGCAGAACGGATATGGATTTTTTTGGATCTGAAATTGGATGTTCACAATGAGGGTCTGATACAGACCAATCTGTATAGGAAAAAAACATCTGTGAATAGTTTACTACACGCTACCTCTTCCCATCCTCGGAAATTGATCTCGAGTATACCAATTGGGCAATTCCTTTGAGCTAGAAGGATTTGTTCCAAAGAAAGTGATTTTGAGGCACAAGCCAGAATTTTGAGCGATCGATTCCGGGAAAGGGGATATGATGAACGAGCCATTAAACAAGGCTACAGGAGAGCTAAAAGTCTGAAATGTGACCAACTTATTCATTCATTGGGGAAGGAGAAGATCACAGGAGCAGACACATTTGTGAGGTTCATTACAACCTACAATCAAGGGCAGATGGATGTGAGACGAATAATGACCAAACATTGGGGAGTCTTAAGATCAGATGAGGTCTTGAAACATTTACCCACGTCACCAGCGATTACCTTTAGAAAAGAGAAAATTCTTAAGGATATATTGACTAGGAGTCATTACGTGGGAATGAGACCGGAACACGTATTTGGCTCCAGAGGCCCAAGATGGGGATGCCGACCCTGTGGCAATTGCGTAGCCTGCTCAAACATAACACGCACTACGACATTCACGGATTCAAGGGGTAAGAAAGAGTTCTCTATTTTACAATCTATCTCATTTCAAACATCTGGAGTGATCTATGTGGCAAAATGCCCATGTAACCTTCTATATGTGGGTCTAACCACCAGGGAGTTTAAAAGGAAAGTAAGGGAACATGTCCTGGGCATTTATGCAGCCCGGGATGATGAAGATCTGAATAATTTAACCCCTTAAGGCCGAAGCTACTTTTACACTTAATGCCGAAGCCACATTTTTTAAATCTGCCATGTGTCATTTTATCAATTCATAACTTTGGGATTCTTTCACCGATTCGACTGATTCCAAGACTGTTTTTTCGTGACACATTGTACTTCATGACAGTGGTAAATTTGAGTCAATATAAATCACCTTTATTTATAAAAAAATCAAAAATTTACAGAAAATTTGGAAAAATTTGTAATTTTCAAACTTTGAATTTCTCTGCTATTAAGGCAGATAGTGATCCCTCACAAAATAGTTATTACTTTACATGTCCCATATGTCTACTTTATGTTGCCATCATTTTTTATTTTTTGGGGATGTTAGAAGGCTTAGAATTTTAGAAGCAATTCTTTAAATTTTTTTTAGAAATTTTTCAAAACCATTTTTTTAAACACCAGTTCAGTTCTGAGGTCACTTTGTGGGTCTTACATAATAGAAACCACCATAAATGACCCCATTTTAGAAACTACACCCCTCAAGGTTTTCAAAACTAATTTTACAAACTGTGTTAACCCTTTATGTATTCCACAAGAATTAAAGGAAAATGGAGATGACATTTCAAAATTTCACTTTTTTTGCAGATTTTCCATTTTAATCCATTTTTTCCTGTAACACATCAAGGGTTAATAGCAAAAAAACCCTCAAAAACTATTACCCTGATTCTGCGATTTACAGAAACACCCCGCATGTGATTGTAAACTACTGTATGGGCGCATGGCCAAGCACAGAAGGAAAGGTGCGCCAGATGGTTTTTGGAGGGCGAATTTTGCTGGACTGGTTTTGAGACACCATGTCCCATTTGAAGCCCCCCCGATGCACCCCTACAGTAGAAACAACCAAAAAGTGCCCATATTTTGGAAACTAAGGGATAAGGTGACAGTGTTATTGATACTATTTTGGGGTACATATGAATTTTGATCACTTTATATTACACTTTTTGTTAGGCAAGGTAAACAAAAATGGCTGTTCTGGCTCAGTTTTTATTTTTTTTTTTACTGTGTTCACCTGAGGGGTTAACTAATGTGATATTTTTGTAGAGCAGGTTGTTACGAACGTGGCAATACCTAACATGTATAGTTTTTTTTATTTATTTAAGTTTTACACAATAATATCATTTTTTTAAACAAAAAAAAATATGTTTTAGTGTCTCCATTGTGAGAGCTGTAGTTTTTTTATTTTTTGGGCAATTGTCTCAGGTAGGGGCTCATTTTTTGCGGGAAGAGATGACGGTTAGATTGGTACTATTTTGAGGGGTATATGCCTTTTTGATCGCTTGGTATTACACTTTTTGTGATGTAAAGTGACAAAAAATGGCTTTTTTGACCCTATTTTTATTTTATTTTTTTTACTGTGTTCACCTGAGGGGTTAACTCATGTGATATTTTTGTAGAGCAGGTTGTTATGGACGTGGCGATACCTAACATGTATAGTTTTTTTTATTTATTTAAGTTTTACCCAATAATTTCATTTTTGAAACAAAAAAAATCATGTTTTAGTGTCTCCATTGTGAGAGCTGTATTTTTTTTATTTTTTGGGCAATTGTCTCAGGTAGGGGCTCATTTTTTGCGGGAAGAGGTGACGGTTAGATTGGTACTATTTTAAGGGGCATACACCTTTTTGATCGCTTGCTATTACACTTTTTGTGATGTAAAGTGCCAAAAATAGCTTTTTTGACCCTGTTTTTATTTTTATTTTTTTACGGTGTTCACCTGAGGGGTCGGGACATGTGATATTTTTGTAGAGCAGGTTGTTACGAACGTGGCAATACCTAACATGCTTTTGGTATTTTTTATCTTTTTTTACTAATTTCAAATTTGAGTTTTGGGGGGAAAATTGGATTTTATTTAAACTTTTTTTTACACTTTTTTTTTTTAATTTCTTTACACTTTTTTTTACACTTTCTTAGACTCAGACCCACTTGGTTCTTGAAGATCCAGTGGGCCTGATTGTTCTATTACACCATGGCAAGCCAGACGCTTCTGAAAGCGTCCGGTTGCCATGGTAACCATCAGGACGCTGCCACAGCAGAGCAGGAGCTCAGAGTACACCCGGAAGAGAAGTCGGCACAGGTGCGGTGAGGAAGCCGGAAGCCTACTACACTCACTGTGCCTGCACTGAACAAGGACGCTCGCCGCAGGCGCAGAATTAGGATCGGATAGGGCCGACAGCGTATGGAGCGAGCTGCCTGGCCCTGTCAATCAAGAAAAAGAAGGTGGGCAAAACGGCGCCTCTAGGAGCAGGGTTACCGCCAGCCCCCCCCCACCCCCCCCCGCTCTTAGGAGGCTAATTTACATATAATAAAAGTAATTTTTTCTACAAAATGGGGCAGCAGAGAATAAAATAATTTACATATTAAGCATGATATTACATTTTCGCTTTGGAAATGTCATTCTGTTTAATATGGTAAATTTTGGTGACAGAAACCCTTTAAGGATAACACAAATTTATCTAACAGCATGAGACGTGTGATAAACTTAGCATAAAGTACACCAACACAGACTCAAGCAAAACTGACTTCAAATATTCCCTTAATGATTAATCCCCCCCCCCCCCGCCCCACCATAGTCTTTTTTGTGTAGCTGTAATATATTTGTATATGTGTGGCCGGACCAGGCCATATTTGGTGGTGTCTGCCTGATTTCCAATTCTATGGGAATATCCCAGCAGTCTTATGTGCCACTCTATATATTGGGTACTGGAATGGCCTTGCTATATGCAGGCTCGGACTGGCCCACAGGGGTACAGGTGAATCCGCCAGTGGGCCCCTGAGCAAGGTGGACCCTTAGTCTCCCACCCACTACACAAGTGGCACATAACACAGTAGACTTACTGCACTACATACATATTATGAATGTACAGCATCTCAACCAGCCTATATTCAGCCTATGGCTGATTGGCCAGCCCAGCGCCCAGCAGCAAGACAACATAGAGCGCTAGTCGAGATTCCAGTGGTAGCAGCACTAGCCACTGATGATTTGCTGAGTAAAGGGGGGCCCCGAGGACAGGACAGAGGAATCGGGGAGCTGGAAAGCATAGCCTGAGCCCCGGACAGGAGAGAGAATTAAAGGGGTATTCTCATCTTAGACAATCGCTAGGATATGCCCCCATTGTCTTATAGGTGCGTGTCCCACAGCTGGGACCCGCACCTATATCGAGAACAGAGCCCCCAAAGTAAAGGAGGGTGCACTGCGCATCGGTGGGACCCGCACCTATATCCAGAACGGAGCGGGAAGCGATGCGCCTGGAGGACCCCGGGTTTCCGGGGGTCCGGCCACCACCAGGCGCAGCTCCCCGCTGCGCTCATAGAAATGAATGGGAGCCAGGCCGTGCATGCGCGGTGCGCTCCCATTCATTTCTATGGAGCCGACGGAAGTAGCCGAACCAGCGCTCGGCTATTTTCGGCGGCCCCATAGAAATGAATGTAGGGCGGCGGCTGCGCATGCGCAGTGCGCCCTCATTCAGTTCGGGGGCTCCGTTCTGGATATAGGTGTGGGTCCCAGCGGTGGGACCCGCACTTATAAGACAATGGGGGCATATCCTAGCGATATGCCCCCATTGTCTAAAATGAGAATAACCCTTTAAGTGTAATTAGGAGGTGGGCCTTTTGTCTAAGACTGGGCTCCCTTCCTCCAGGGGCCCCCATAGCAGCTGTGTGGTCTGCCTCCATTGGAGGTACATCGCTGACTGTACCTCTTAATTTTTTTTTTATTTTTCAGTAGACTCTGTATAAGGCATCATGCACACAACCATGTCCATTTCTGCAAATCGCAGATCCACAAAAAATATGGATGTGGTCCATGTTACATCCAAATTTTTTGTAGACCCATTGACTTCAATGGGTATGTGGTCCGAAGATAGTTTCTGTCAATACAGAACTTTCACCTATCCACAGAATATATGGGAACACCACTGATCACAAGAACTGGATGAAGTAGAAGGTCGAGTGTGCACGTAGCTACTCTGTTCACTGTCTATGGGACTGCTGGAGATAGATGAGTACAACACTCAGCTATTTCCAGAAGTCCCATAGACATTGAATGAAGCAGAAGGGAACATGGTTGACCTATCATTTCATTTCTTTGGGGACACAGGATCGCCATTCTCATGATCATTGGGGACCCAGCAGTCCTCACCGATCAGATACTTATCCCCTATCCTGTAAGTAGAGGATAAAAAATAAGCTCAACTGTAAAACCAAGAAAGGCCATCACTATCTGTTCAGCAGGGGTCCAACTCCCTGCACCCCCATCCAGTTCAATATGAAGACACACCACTACTTAATATACACTGACTTCTTTATTAACTGCAATGTATCAAATGTATACAGTAGATGTTCTCATTAGAAGTCAGGGCACTGATCTTAAATGTGGCCCTGTTGATGATGGGCCTTTGACTCATGAAGAGTCGGGCCTTCAGCACTCAGGAGAGTAAAAACCCGGTGGAGGAAACCTCTAGGGAATCATGGCTGAAGGACTGCCCTTCCCCTAGACGGTGGAGGAAAATGATGGCACATGACAAGGATGGTAGATTTTTCCTTGAATCAATTGTAAATGTCAAGTGCGTTGACTTCTGCAGAGACCAAGCCTGGAATCTTCCTTTTGATGCAGCAGGAAACTCACTTCTTTGGTGAATACATTTGACTGCAGAAAGTCCGGTGAATGTCAAGTCCAGTGGTTATTGCAGAGACCAAGCCTGGAATCTTCCTTTTGATGCAGCAGGAAACTCACTTCTTCGGTGAATACATCTGTCTGCGGAAAGTCCGGTGAATGTCAAGTCCAGTGGTTATTGCAGAGACCAAGCCTGGAATCTTCCTTTTGATGCAGCAGGAAACTCACTTCTTCGGTGAATACATCTGTCTGCGGAATGTCCGGTGAGTGCAGAGACCGAGCCCGGAATCTGCCTCTTGCTGAAGCACAGGTCATCTGATCCTGACATGGTGGCCACCATGTCGTTGACTTGTGGTAGAGTCATCACCTCCAACTGTATCCTATATTCATTGCCAGGACACAGCAAGACCCCTGCTCTGGTAAAGTGATCTGCAGATCCAAAAAAATATAACTAATTATGACTGAATATGGAACAGTAGACAATTACATGTGACACACAATTTTCTCCTGGTCACTGTGGGTCATTGCAATCCCTTTAACTATATTAAACTTGGGCCCATGTTTCTAACAGCGATACCAACATTTATCGAGGTCATTGACTATTATTCTTGTTCTGAGACCCACTGCTGTATCCAACATAAACAGAATTCACCTTATAATCGTGGGCTGATTTATTTTCATATATTTTTTATAGGGTTTGGAGCTCAGTTTTCCTGATACAAATTGCCAAAACCCTTGCTTTCTTACGCACTTCAATAGTTAAAATTCTGGGAGCCATTGCTCATGGTGATCTATATATCAAGGTCAATGGGAGCCCCCCTAGTAGTGACTGCAGGTAGTTAGAATTTTATCATACTTATATTCCATGTGTCAAGGATGATTTTCCACTAAAGGCCACTGCTCTGCTCATCTTCGTGGAGAATGGAGAATCTAAACCCTAAATTATTCTGTGTCATCACTCTGGTGTCTCCAGAACTTGGTATCATGTCTGTTATGAGCTCCTGTCATAAATCGCATTATATTTTATGACTCCAGTAACAAGGATCTTACCTTATTTAGGGATCTTTTTGGTTCTTAAAACCAATCCTTCTAGCAGGGGTCACTAGTGAAGATCAGGAGATGGTTTATTCTGTGCCTCATTTTGTCTCAGACCTCTGGTGATCCAATCTGCTGCAATTGCCTTCTTAACCCCAGGATGTTTTTATTTCCAGTGGTGACCAGTGGATACCGCTGCATCCAAGTGATACAGAAAACACCATAAATATCAAGAAGCAGAAAAATCACAAATCATCAATATAACTCAATGCAGATACAAGGTCTTCTCCTGGATGCGGTCTCTGTCATCTAAAAGTCTGTTCCCGGGACACAACTGCCTGATAATCAGGTCTCTAGGGCTGAGTTAAAATAGTAAGTTAGGATACTCCCCTCATTAATAGGTACAGCTACAGACACAGCAAA